>JAQQSO010006732.1:0-11113 GCA_028658305.1 Pachyuromys duprasi
CTGATTTTTGTTGGGTGAGTTCTTTCGCCAATTTCTGGGCATTTGTTTATATAAAATCAAGAAGCTGTTTGTGCTTTAAGGCTGTACTTCAGTCTGAATCTGTCAATCTCTTGTGTCAGGAGTATTCTTCAAGAAGATCAGGAATTTCCGGTGTTTTGTGGTGTGTGTTGTTGTCTCAGTTGAACTCTTTTGTGTGCTCTGTAAGCCCGGCTTCGTGCTCTGTGCTAGAAGCTGTGAGCACTGCAGGCTGGTCACCCCTCTGGTCTGGAGTCTTTACTCCTCATTCTGTGCTAGAGTCTGAGTGTCCAGGTTTGAGATGTCAGCTGGGGACTGTGCACTCCGCCCTGGGCTTCCTGCTAAGGGCTCTCCCCTGGAATGGAGATTTGGGGCCTCCTTCTGGGCCAGGGGCTGTGCACCACGGTCTGACATGATATTTGGGGCACACACAGTTGGTTTGGGTTGGTGTGCATCCGCTGTATAAAGGCCTGTCTGAAATGGTGCCTTCTCTGTCTGGCCCGTGGACAGACACCCAAACTGGGGTTTTTGCGGTGGATACGTGTAGCTTTCGCCCTCAGTGTGCAGTCTGGTCAAGACGGTCCCCTGATTCTCTCAGCCTGTGGTGGTTCCGGAGATTGGTGTGTGCCAGCCGCACACCCGTGGGTTGAGGCAGAACTCGGCTTCTTCCCAGACCCGCCGGAGGACTCACACACTGAGTGATTTTTTGCTGGAGGACACGTTCAGCGTGGGCCCGCAGTGTGTGGACTGGTCAAAATGGTCCCCCAACCCACTCAGTCTGGGGTGGTTCCGGTGATCAGTCTGAGCCTGCAGCACACCTGTGGGTTGAAGCAGAACCCGGGTGCAGTGTGAGCTCGCAGTGTGCAGTTCAGTGAAAATGGTACCTGGTTCCTCCTGAGACTGCCCGTGAGACTGTGTGATCTAGTCTATAATGGCGGGTGCGGGCGCCCAGCGTGGCTGCTCGTTCAGATCAGAGCTGTGCACTGCTGGTCACCGGGAGATTTTTCCAGGTAATAACTGGGTGTCCCTAGGGTTTTCCCACTTGATTTTCTCACCGTGGGAGTTCTGCTCACCTGGCACTCACACTGCTGGCATTTTAGGTCCCAGAGTTCAGTCTCCTGGTCGCTGTGTTGTTTCTGCTCTCCTACTCCTCAGACACAGTGTTCTCTCGTGGCAGCCATCTTGGATTCCCAGTCTTCACTCTTGAGGCAAAAAGCCTTCTGAACTATCCACCTCTTCAGCAGTTTTCAGGTAAATCAAAGTGCATATTCTGTGTGTTTCCACTCCATTTCACTGAACACTTCCCAGCTGGTTTCTAAGACAGCACCATGAAATAAGAATTTTCCTTATGAGGTGGGAGTTACAGAACTATGCCTTGAATACTTCTAAAGTTAATAATTGACTCATTATCCAAAAGGTTGAGGGTGAGTCACATGCTTCCCTGTCCTACCTTCAGTAGTATGCTTCCTCTCCAGGAAAAACCACAGGTCAACCAGGAATCTGTTTATATATATAAAAAAAAAAAACCTTAATGACTAATACTCCTTAGATAACTTCTCACAAAACTCTATATTTGGATTAAAGAAAGATTATGTCATCCACATGATTGAAAGTGGATGACACTTAAAAATATACTCAGAGAAATAATATTTGTGGCAATTTATTACCGGTACATCAAGACACATATGACCATGGCAGCCTCCACATCTCTTTCCTTTAGGTTTTAGTTCTACAAAAATAAAAATGCAAATAGGTCAAGACCAGAAGTACAGGCCTGTAATCTCAGATAGCAGGAAGATTGAGACAGGAAAAGCACAAGTTCAAGACCAGCATGAACATCTTAGTGATACCCTGCCTCAAACATATAGCCCAGTGGTAAACCATTTGCCTAACATGTACAAAACCTTAAGTTCAAGTCTCACTACTGAAATTAATAAGTGCATAATAAATAGTACATTATTCCCTTTCTCTTTCCCTCTACCACTCCCTCCTTTATGTGTATGTTTTATTTCCTTCCTTTGCTCTAGATTCTTTTTTTCAAAGAACAACAATACCACTCACATCCAATTATGAGTGTTTCTTTAGGTATCTGTTTCTTTATCACATACCTTTTGTAAATTGGTCCACATCCAGTGCTATTGATTCCTCTGAGGGTCCTTCTTGACTCGGTCCCTTCTCTCCATGCAATTCTCTTTTATACCTTCCTCAAGTGCAGTAATTACTTGTTCCTGTGTCTATGGCTCCCACTGCTCCTTAAATGGTAAGCCATCTTAACTTACCTAAGGCAATAACTGGCACTCAATAAACACAGAGTTGAACTGAACTCTCTCCTTAACTTTTCCTTTGCTTCGCTATCGTCTCCTGGCAAAGGTGAGTGTTGAAGTGGACTTACTGCATGTATAGTACTTATTTCTCTTCAGAGTGTAGACTTGCCTTTATTGAGGCTTAACATCAAAATTACCATTAATATCACAAAGGAATAAAAGCATTATAATGGCACTGACAGACCAAAAGATAAAGAGAATGGAGAAAACGCCCTTGAAACTACTGAGCAAAACAGAGGGTAGAAGGATGTCTTCAAGCAGAGGAACTACCTACAGCGGCATCTTCATCTTCAACATTCCCTCTAATCCTCTTATATGAATTGATTAAAAGTATTTTTCTTCCCTGTGTAATCCTTTATGGTCGATAGAAGATTCATCAGCCACCCCACTTTCAAAAATAGCCATTAAATCTATAGACTATTTTGCAATATTACCCTTTTATTGTCTTACCAATTTCTTCTGACTTCACATGAAAAACTATGATGATCCTTTAGCTAATATCTTTCTTATCTAATCAACATATCTCATGCACTCTTTTGGAAATAATTCTAAAGTATGATTCTGTTCCTATCACCTCCTGCCATGTAGCTTTTAATGAATTTCATTACCCACCAATTTATTTCCAGTTCCTCAGGTCCAATACACATTGCAATATGAATAAACCCAATGACTTTAACTTAAATTTTAATTTCCTCTTTACTTTGACCCAGCATGTTCCCAAACATGTAATTCTGCTTCATGTTATTTTTTTTCTTTTCTTCTCTTGGTTATATTTTCCCTGTTCATCCTAGTTGTCAGAATCCCAAACAGTTTACACAAATGGCTCAAGTGTCACTTGCTTGATGAAGCTTCTACTGCTGGTTATTTTTTCTGTAAAATGTTGGGATCTCTTCAACCCCACAAGACAATGGTGTCATCCTTTATATTGTTTTGTTGTTGTTCTAATTCCTCTTTTGAATTTTTTGCTGACTAATAGAGGTACAGAGGGCTTCCCCACCAAAAACCAGATGATAAAATTCTCTAAAGAAACCTTAATGTGTCTGACACATGGACCAACCCTAAGCATAATCTGCTAGAATAGATATTAAATAAGGGACACATCCTCATGACCACATGAAAGCTTTTAAGGTTAGTATAAATCCTCTAGATTTAATACCCAAAAGAAATAATGACTAGATCCTGCAGTGGACAGGATTTTGTGATAGTCCCATTCGTTCCCTTTCAGTGCATTCTGCTGAGCTGGACCCAAAAGACATTACTGAAGAAAAAAAGAGCAACCAGAAATTATTAAAGACACACTAGGCTAGTGGCAACTCTTAGAATATCCTAATACACATCGAAGGTATCACAGCCAAGATAAAATGTTGTCCATTGACAAAGATGCTGAATGGAAAATAGAGAGGAAAGGAAGCTAGAGCCGGACTCGTTAGGGCATTTCCACTGGTAAGGTCCCTGGGTCAAGAGGGTTCCATCATTGTCAACCACCCTTTTCCAGGTACAGGAGGTCAAAATGAACTGAATTTTGTGGAGGTCTTGACCTCTTTCCAAGCCAATATTCTTTAAATATATCTTCAATATCCTCCAGGAAGGAGGAAGGCGGCAGGTGATTTTCTACTAATAAGAATTATGCTCAGAAACAGATTTAATTATTTATCCATTGGTAATGTCTGAAGAAGATTCAATTTCAAAAAAAATTATCAAAATGGTTCTCCATTTTCCTACAATTCATGTCTTTCTAATTCCCAAACCAGACACATCCTGAGAGCATATTAAAGGTTTGGAATTTCTATCACACCATTAATCATTCACAGCAGTACACAGAAGCATGGCCTGAATTATTGGATTTCAAATCTCTAGCTGATTTTGCTTGTCAAAGATGAATTCATGTACAGGCTCCAGAGACATCAGTAAAGGGCCTCTTTTCCCACTGAAATCATTCAAGAAGGGCTGAGAACGTAGCTCAGTGGTAGAACGCTTGCATAGTTTGCATAGGGCCTTGGTTTTATTTCTCAAGAGTATAAGCAAATTTCTACTGAAAAGCATTTTTAATGTCAGTATGAGTGCAGAGAAAGTGCGTATACTTAGCCAGTTTCTTAACCTGTTGACAGCATTGTCTCTTACTATTGGTTTAGAAAGTTGTCTGCCTGTCCTCTTCATTACTGGGGATCTCAAGAAGGTAGGAGTTGCTTCTTGTAAAAGCATTAAAGTCTCTCTGTTCTCATTTTTTCTTCCAATTATTCTAGAAAACTAACAATTTGTTCCTTAATAAAGAAGTTTCATTCCTCGGAAGACTGGTAAGGGGGGAGAAGCATCAGCGTGCACTCTTGTGATGCACAGGGTCACGATAAACTTTATGTTCTGGTACACCTCTTTAAAATATCTGTATACCCATCTGTTGTCTATGGATGTTACTGAACAGCAATAATATGGGTTCTGGATCAGTGGATGTGCACTCATGTAGCACAAGGCTCTGAGGTCCATTCTCAGTACTTCAATAAAATAAGTTAAGCTATGAAAGAAAAGATAGAAATTACTTGGGAAATACAGGGATTATTGTTAAAGAAGTAAGACTAGAAAGTCACCATCGCAATTTCTAGAATGTTGAGAAAGTATGAGCACAACTAGAAAAATCTAACTTTGTAGATTTAAAGAATAGAATTCTAGAAGTAGGGAAACACAATCTCCAGAGGATACAGTAGTTTAATGATAAGTCAGTAAACAGTGCTGCTATTCATCCATAGTCTCATGACTAAGAGGCACTCATTGATTTCTGAGTGACAATAAAAAAGGAAAGTGGTGGTTCTGTGTAAATTTAAGTACGTGCATTATATCCTCATATACAATCAGACCTTGAAAATACAGAGGAACAAGATGACCACATGAGAGTAAGCTGAGAGGAGCTGCATTTTGAGACATGAGTAGGTCAATACTGAGAATTTGAATGTGGTCTGAAAATAAATGGGTTGAGCCTCAAACCTAAATGTGAGAGTATTAAGAAATAGTTCCCTTCACTTCTAGATGAAGAAATACAGGCAAATGGTGGCTTCAGAGAAAGGAGAACTAGTCTTTTACAGGGACAAGCACTCTACAAAGTCATCTAATCTAAGAAACTAAGTCCTAAACACACATGCATATGAACAACAACACTAAATCAACTTAGGAATATGTATGTGTATACATAATTCACATATATGTGTGTCTATAATATATATTTATATATTAAGATAGATGGGATGAATTGGATAGAAGAGAAGGATGGTGGAAATAATTTAAATAAAGATAATCTAGTATGAAATTCTCAAAAAAAAATAAAGTAAGCTTGGGACCTTTAGAGAGCAATTAGGTCATGAGGATAGAGCCTTTACAAGTTGGCTAGGTACTTTATGAAGGAGCTAGAAAGAATCACCAAGGCCTTTTTAGTCTTTCTGCCTCCTACTATGTGAAAACAGAGCAATAGATCTTTGAGGCTAACACAGACCTCTGGTGACATAACACCTCCTAGTGCCTTGATCTTGGTCTTATGCTTTCAAAATAATAAAAAACCAATTTTTCAATTTTTTTAAAGTTTGTGTGTGTGTGTATACATGTGCCATGTGAATGTAGGTGTTTATGAAGGTCAAGTAAGGCCTTGGATGCCCGGGAGCTGGAGTTACAGGTGTTTGTGAGCTACCCAACATGGATGTTTGGAATCAATTCAAGTCCTCTAGAAAAGCAACAAACAGTCTTAAACACTGAGCCCTCTCTACATCACCAATCTCTATTCTTGACAAGTAACTCAATCTCAAATATTACAACAGAAAGAGAGAGAAGGAAAGGCAGGAAGGAAGGTAAACACTGGGGGAAAAATGCCTCAGCTAGATAAATACTTTCAAACTCATAAAGGCTAATAAGAAGTAATTTATTTAAAGGTAGTATCACCTTACAAAATGTTGTAAATTGGTAGTTTAGGAACATTCTAAAAGAAAGGTGTTTGTGAAAAATTCAGATGTGTCATGGAATGGTGATTCTAATAACATGTACTTCTCCTTAACAGCATGAGGTATCTTTGGGCTCTGTTCCTCTACATGAAAGTGATGAGCAGATTCATCTGTATGGAAGGTAGTGGAGATGAAGGGTGTGGATGAATCGTCATGGTAATGAGAGGCAGAGGATCCTGGCAGCCACAGCATCTGGAGACAAGGGCTTAAAATTTGGCCTTTTTGCTTGCCAGTTCTCAGTTTGGCATCCAAGTGTTCAGCATTTTAGTATAATTTTCTCATAATGGATCCTTTGCAATGTTTCATCAATAAAAACCCAGTGACACTGTGGGTGTCATATTTTTCTTCAAAAATAAATGTAATAAATGGCATTGATTTTTTCTGTTTATAACCTTGGCCTTATTCTTTGCATTGCTTATATATATATATATATATATATATATATATATATATATATATATATATATGACTTTTATTATTAACTTCTGAGCAGTACACAGTTTTGCCTTGTTACAGGACCAAGTGTTATTTGGGAAAATTGCTTTTGTGTTGATACAGTTTATTATTCTTGGGGAGATAATTTGGGCTAAATTTTTGCAGAGGATTTTCCCTATTCAAGATCCTCTTAATTTTTGCCTCTTAGGGGCTTCAGACATGGAAATTGCTCTTTATACTATGTGGAAATGAAATGTCATATTCTCTCTCCTGAATCTTTTGAAACTACACTGAACTACTGAATGGAAAGCAATGTTCATTATCCACCATGACAGCCAGCAAGATACCCTACATATCTGTCTTTTCCCACTAACATTTGCTCCAGTTCTGTCACTCTAGGTTGGAGAGTAGAAGTATATTGAAACAAAAGAATGGTTCTCCAAACATAAAATGAAACAGAAATATACCTGACAGAAAAGATGAGGGAGGGAAAGGGGGTAGAGGGAGGGAAAGGGGGTAGAGGGAGGGAATGCGGGAGGGGGCTACGGCTGGGATACAAAGTACATAACCTGTGATTAATATAAAATAAAAGTGAAAAAAAGAAAAGTATCTTCTGCATAAAGTTGGGTACTTTATGATTTTCTCTCATTTAAAACATTTAAGCATTCTTGTAAAAGAAAGTCAGTATCATGAACATGTTGACTTGACTACAGTATACCTATTCATATATACAGCACACATACAGTATATATATTCTTTTCTTCTCTACCTTTTCTGATTTTCTCAGTATTTTAGGTGGTGAGTGCCCTGCTCTAAGCTTTTCTTTATTCCAAATAGCATTCCCAAAGAACGTTCAGAAGCATTCTATCAATCTTCCATACACCTACTTATGTATACAACCTCTAATCTGAGCAGTTTGAATGTCTCAAAGACATGGATACATGGATCCTCTGCAATACACACAATCTATGTCCTAATGATATCACAGAGGATTTCTCAAAATACAATGGCTACCAGAAGCTGACTCAAGGAACCAGATGACTGTGAACTGAAATTCAAATAACCTTGCTTTCCAAGGTAAACATTCATAGACATTTTCTCTACATAGCTTTCAGTCATGCTTCTCTTCGAGTTTACAATCATAAATTTCCAAGACAGACGGAAAAAAAACTTGTCATTAGTCATCTGAACATTAATATTTACTATTGATATATCTTTTAGTAAAGCTGTGGTTAATCCTAAACAGCTGTATAACCAAATCACCACACAGAGACTAAGATTTATTTTGTTAAGCTAGAACACAATGCTGGGCAATAGTTACTCCATCCTAAACCTCCAAGACTGCATAGTTTCCTATCATTCAGATTGACCCATTATACCTGCTTTTAGTGGTATTTTAGGTCCGGTTCATTTCTCCACATCTTTCCAAGACCTCTCCTCCAGCTTCTCCTCTCCCAGCTTCTGCTCCTCTCCTCCCTCCTACTCCTTCCTCCTGTTAGAAGGTAGTGGCAGCCAGTTTTGTTAAGTCTCAGATCTGCCCATAGTAGTAGGCTGCCTTTTGCTCCAGGGTCTGTTTAAGAGTCTCTCTTAAAGAGACAGTAATTAACCTGGGAGTTTTTAGGTTTTAAGTTTATGTATATCACTGGGACTTTATTCCCTCTTCCCCCTGCCAAATTATGATAAAGTATGATTTAAAAGGTGTGGAGATATATCCCAAAGGTAAGTATCCCAAAGGTAAGGCATGTAGCAAATAACAAAAGCTTAAAACAGAAAAGGACAAGAATCATGGGCTCCCAACCTTGGTTTAGTTTCTGTTACCCGTTTTAGTTGTGTGATTTTTTTTTTCTGTGTTTATGTTCTTCTTCCTCTCCCCTTTCCTCTCTAGCATGCTACCAGTCTATTTTACACATTTTCTTTCATCTTGCAGAGAACATGACACAAACTCAAAAAAATTATAAACAAGGGTACGTTATTACTGAAAAAATACAGCAGAATCTCTGAAAAAAAATCTGTTTTTTTTTCTTAAGTTGATTGGTCATTGAAAATCATCTTTCCAAGTACTCCTTAGATACAGGCTGTGATGTTAGTTTTCAGAGATGGGCAGGAATAAATCCTAAGCAGTGGGTATGGCTAAAATGATGGCCTGCACCTCTACCACCATGACTCATATAGAGCCCTAACGCATGTCTCTGCATTGGCTTAAAGCTCACAAATGCTTTCAGGCACAGTAACTAGTTCAGACACCCATGCTAAATTCTCAACACTCAGCTTTTGTTCGAATCTACCCTCTTTCTTCAATTGTGCATCCTTCTCTCAGTATCATTCAGAATAATATCCTATACACAGCAGGTACCAAATTAACATTGCCAGTTTGTGCCAATTTGTCCCACATGAGGGATCTGAGTGCACTCTGACTAGCTATCAGAATAACACTGTTGCTAGCCATTCCTTAAAATGTCATGCCTCCTTGGCACAGCCAGGATATGCACTCTTTATTTGGTTCAATGCATAACCAAACACAAAGGACCAACACTTTACTTCTGAGCTGACACTTTCACTTTGGAATATAAACAATGAATAATAATTTCCCCTGCCACCCTAAGTAGTCTACAAAATCCAGCCAGCTATAACACATATATCTGTAATATATATGTATATTTTGTACATAACTGTACCTGTTAGTATAAAAGGGTCCCTGGTTCTATTGTATCTATGCACACTTTTCTCCCTTCCAAACAGCCTTGCCCAGATGATCATGCAAATAGTGAGGGACTGCCAGATCTCTGGGCTCGGCAAGTGGATTTGCTGCAATGCAGCATTCAGCCTGCTTATTCTCTAAGAGAGCAGGCACTGATGCAGAGGGAGTGGCTGAGAAGCTGCAGAGAGAGCCAAGCAGATGGCTGCAGCCCAGTCAGCTTACAATGATGAGGTATTGATCATGCTAGTCAAAGAGAGAAGGATGCTAAAAAAGAAAGGGGGCTTTGCTTTTTGAAGTTTTTCAGCTTTTTCTAGAAGAGATGTTGTCTTCTAGAACCAAGTTCATTTGGTTACTCCCTAATTTGGAGAGCTGAAATCATATATCCAGTGCTTCAGATCTGTGTTTGAGACCCCTAGAGGAAAGAAATCACAGGGTAAAAAAAAAGAGGAAAAAAAAAAGAATTGAACTTTGCTGAAAGAGTTTACCTTCCAATCAGCCTCCAAAAGCCATTCTCTCCTCCCCTTCGCTTCCTTCACATTCCAGCAGTCATTTGATGCTTGAGTTTCTCTGTGTTCCTCTATTTCTTCAGAATAATTAAAATCTGTCTTCACAGAAGGCTGGTCCACACTTCCTCAGCTTTACTCCACCCCCTGAGAAGGATGCCCATGCCAGGACCAGTTGCTAGCCCATAGGAAGAGAACTCATTGTTGTATCAGCCACATTGGGTCTGACCGTACCTGGGGTATCTCTCCCAAACTCTTGGGGACTGTAATTGTACTTTGATTTGCTAGCAAGTAAGATACTGAAGGCTTTTCTCCTCAGGTCACTGTAAATCCTGGCTTCTTAAAAGACATCTGACAAATGTGATGATTTTTTTTCTTCCTGCCAGTTCTTGGTTATCTCAACTATTTTTTCCTCTTTTTTAGTTCTTCAGACTTATTGGACACATATTATAAGGTCAAACTCAGTTTACCACGGGGACTTCATAATGACAGTTCACCACAAACCAGGACTAAAATTACAATTTAAGGTGTGCTGAAACCCAGGAGAATAGGAGGACATCAGTCAAGGCGCTTGGTGATGTCTCAGAGGTGACAAGAATGACAAGGAGCAGAACTCTGAGCTGTATAACCCAGGCTTAATCTGTGTGCAGTAGCACACCTTATTAGTGATTTATACTAAAATAACATGATACAGTCTTTAGATAAAGTAGATAGGAGCCTAAGAACGGAGTGAGGTCGGCACAGAGCCAGGCTATCAACCTAAACCCAGCTTATGCAGTTACAGCAACAATGGAGAGTCAACTCTGAACTGGAGTAGTCCTGGGAGAGACTGAGCACATTCATCTCACATTGACTAATGCAAAATTAACAGTGGAGCCGAACCTGCCGACATGATCGGCATTCACAAGGTGAAAGGCTGAGAGGCCAAGAATTAAAAATCGTGACCTACAAGCTGAAATCTACATACCTAGAGAGGATATACAGGAAGGAGGACCCAGGTTGGTATGATCAATGCTTGTTTGGATGAACAAATGGGATGGACATTGAGTGGAGGAGAAAACAAACAACAGAACAGGAGCATGCCAAAGAGGACCTCTGGGGGGGGGGGGGTCAATGTAGCGATGTATCAGAGCAGATATTAAGACTCGCGATCAAGACTTT
>JAQQSO010006733.1:0-11111 GCA_028658305.1 Pachyuromys duprasi
GTGGCCATCAAACAAGTCTGCCACCAAATCCCTTGCACAGGAGTGCAAGCCTAGGCTGCAGTCCATTTCAGTGTGACAACCTTCATCTAGTCTCTTTTGATAATTACCTTCTGTCACAAGGCACAGCATACATGAACCTTGGGGACATTGTGTCAAGTGAAAAAGGCTGCCTGAAATAATAGCCCTCCCCCTTGTTTCCACACCTATGAAGTACTGGGAGCACTCAGGCTCCTGGAGACAAAAGGGTGCAGGCCAAGGGCAGGGGACAGAAAACAGGGACTTGATAGTTAACAGGTGCAGAGTTCCAATCCTGAAAAACAAAATAGTGTTAGAACTAGGTTTCACAGCAATGGGACTGTGATTTACTAAGACTGAGATGTGTCCTTTAAATTGTTAAACGAGGCAAGGCGGTGGTGGCACACGCTTGTAATAACAGCATTTGGGAGGCAGAGGCAGGTGAATCTCTGTGAGTTTGAGGCCAGCCTGGTCTCCACAGTGAGTTCCAGGACAACCAGGGCTACACAGAGAAGCCCTTTCTCAAAAAAACTGAAAAAAAAAAAACCCAAAAAGTCAAAAAACAAAACCACCCCTCAAAAAACACCCCCCAAAAGAAAATCATTAAGGAGGCTACACTTCTCCCTCAAAAAATTGTTAAAACAAAAAAGTCTTTATTTTTATCACCATTTATAAATAAGCCTATAAGTTATTCCTAAATTATTAACTTAAAAGTGTCATTAAAAAATACTAACTTTATTTTATGTGCTTGGCAGTTTTGCCTGCATGTATGTTTGTGCACCATGTGGGTGCCTGGTGAGCCTGCAGGTCTGAAGAGCGTGTCAAATCCCCTGGAACTGGAGTTACAGATGGTTATGAGCCATCATGTAGGTGTTGAAAAGTCAACCCAGTTCCTATGCCAAAGCAACAAATGTTCTTAACCTCTGAGCTATCTCTGCAGTTCCTATTTTTATTTTTAAATTGTATTTGTGTGGGAATGGCACATGCGTGTCAGCCCCTCAAGAGGCCGGAGGAGTGTCCGATCTTCTGGAGGGGATGGGGGTGGGAAGGTGGTGGTGTGATGGGGTGGGGTACAGACAAGCTTCCAGGCACCTGACATTGGTGCTGGGAACCAAACTCCAGTCCTTGAAAGAGCTAGTTCTCTTAGCTGCTGCGCCCTTGGGTTCAGACCCGTCTCCAGCTTTAATGCTCATCTAAATGAGAATCTGGATGAGACTAAAGTTAACAAAATTTGGACACTATACTAAACATGACAATATCAAGCGCAAAACGAATAACAAGGGTCGCTTGTTAAAATCCCTTCCCTGGTTCTATGTAAAACTTGGGCACTGTGGGCTTTCCCCACCCCCATTTAAAACTAATTTATTGGAACATTCAAAACACCAGAGATGAAGTAGAAACTGAAAAATGACTTAGCTCAGTGCTGATGCGTTTGAAAGAGAATTAAGATTCCGGATCTCGGGGTGGTTTTGGTGAGCCCCCTGTTCCTCTTTCACTGGGTTTGCTAGCTGCATGCCCACAGCGAGAGCGCTGAGTGCCTACTCTGGACACAGTCACTACTTGTTGTATGATTCTTACCTGCACCTCTAGGTCTGGGTTTGCTGCTGCTGTAATAGGGCCAGAGAGCAGAAAGCTCTGTGAATGAGAGTTCTGCACGTGGCTCTGCTGGGTGGAGCCTACCTCACTCAGTATAGATGTCTGGGTCTGTTCAATCAGTCTGGTCCCACCAGTGTTAAGGAGAGCAGTTTGCTCAGTGTTAAGGTGATTAGTTTGCTGAGGCAAGGACAACTGCTCCTGGTTAGACCCTTGGGAGGAAGCTGGTGGCACTGGCTGTGGGGGCACAGGATCCCTGGGTAGCTGCTGCTTTGGGGGGATCAAAACACATATATGCTCTGGTTGCTGCAGCTGTCCCTGGGAAGGATTTGGAGGCTCTGAGCACAAAATGATAGAGCCAGGGGGAAGCTTTACAGTTAAGGGTCTTGACGTATTATTTACAATGAGTTGTATAGGTGACTGCACAGTGCATTGTTCTGGCCCAGGTAGCTCTTCTCTGGTTAGTAGAAAGCGCTTTTGAGTGATTCCCTTAGCAGCTGGGACACTAGTGGAGCAGCCTAGGACCTGAGTTAAATTACTCACCAGATGAGGTTTTGGCACAGACTTTACCACATTGACCAGATTCACATCAGTGGTTCTGGGGGAGTGCTGGGCCCTTGGGTTGGTTTCTGATGACCTCACATTGGATTGGACAGCTTCAGGAAGGGTGCTAATTCTGCTCTCTCTCACAGTGGTCTGCTGGACCACAGTGATTGCCTTAGGGTCAGGTGGTGTGTCTCGATCACAGCTGATAGCTGAGGAGCCCCGCCTTGAGATGGGGGCAAGTGCATCTAGTGGAAGGCTGCTTTCCTTCTCTAAGGATGGCATCAAACTGCTTGTGGGTTTCATCCCCAGGGAGGGCTGAGGAGGACAGACTGAGCTACTAGACCCCTGAGACATCTTGCCTTGACATATGGCTTTGCTCTGGACATACCCCTGGCACACACCCACTGTCTCCCTAGGCCCAGTGTTTACCCTAGCCATGAACTCATCTGAATAATCATCCAGTGAGATGTGAGGCAGATACATATGGCTATCACTTCTGTCCTCTGGAAGTAGCCCTATTTCAGCAGAGAAAAGTGGTTCATTAAGGGACTTCATGATATCTGGATTCATTTCCCATAGCTGATTGTCATCTTCATTATCAAACATATAATCATAGTTTACCTCAGGAGTTGCCAGTACACTTGGTTCTTCATCATCAAAGGGCAGAGATGGCATCCCTTTAGCGTATTTCTGCGTATCCATCTCTGAAGGCACAGTTGGCTCACAAAGTCTATGCTTCCATGTTTCTGTTCCAGCAATATTCAGGTCATATGGGTCATCTGTTTTTATTTTTGCCTGCTTTTTGAAAGGAGTCATTGTTGCAAGGCCAGGGGGACAAATACACCCAGATGGTACCTCCTGTTGATCCATAAAGGAACATGCATGTCTCTTGAAGCCTTGTCTCATGGAGTCTGTCATCATCTTCTGCTCATTAAACAGCAATTCATTGGCTGTGCAGGTGACAGCAACAGAGGGGTCCTCTGCAGCTAAAATCAGTTGCTTCTTCAGCTCAAGTTTCTCTTCCTCAGTCCACTGACGGTTATCATTTGTCATGGACTCCACATCACTGTGATACATCATGGGACGCAACAGAACATGCCGTGTTTGGTAAGCAGCAGGTGACTCACCAGAAGACTCAGCAGATGACACAGCAGGCTCTGCACAAAGCTTGCCAGGAGGGTAGGTGTTGTCTCTGCACCGTCTGTAGTCTCGGATCTCTGCTATGACACAGCCATGATGAAAAACATTCACAGGAGACTTTTCCAGGATATCAATCAGAAGAGAAGGTAACTCTTCGGCATCCAAATATTCGAGCAGTTTCTCTACTTCATAAGGCAAATGAAAAGTCTCTGAAAGTGACCCACTTTTCACTGGAAAGGGATCTACAAGGACTCCATCTTTGTCCTTGAGCATGAGAGCATAGCCCTGATTTTCAGGGTACAGGTTGACCACTAAACATGGCAACGACTCTTTCTTCATAAGCTTCTTTAGCAAGTTGACATTGCTTTGAAGGCCCTCTGCCTCAGGATCTTTTTCACATTCCTCAACATAAATGTCATACAGTTTTTCATGAAGAGATTTCTCCTCAGTAGACGAGAGTCTTGAAGAAGAGGGATGCTGCTCGATGGTTTCCCGTAAAGCTTGTTCCATCGCAATAAAAAATTGGGGCCTTAAAAAAAAGAAAAAAACAAAAAAAGTGTTGTCAGAGGTGCAAATAACGGCAGTTCTATTAACTGTACTATAAAACTCGGTAACTTTGTATAGGAGCATACGACCTGAATTTAATATGTACCCCAAGAAACCCATCTCCCGCTGGTGAGATGGATGCCTCCAATTCCTGCACTGTATTTTTGGGGTTTAGGTATGAGCAAAGCTAGTCTGGGCTGCACAGGGAGACTCCAATTTAACAGCAAAGACAAACCAAGACGAACCAAGACCCATGGTGGCTCAGAGACTTAAGCACCAACTAAAAAAACCATAGACTGAACACATACGTAACTGACGGGCACCTCCACTTCACGTGGGTGCCCTATCAGGTGGAGCAGAGGCTGTCTCTAATATGAGCTCTGTTGCCTGCCTTTGGTTCCCTTTCTCTTAGCTGGGCTGCTCGGTCTGGCCTTAGTGGGAGAGGATGCGCTTGGTCCTGAAGCGACTAGACGGCATGGGGGTGGGGCGCTCCTTCTCTGAAGAGAAGGGGAGGGGAAAGACGGTGGAACCCAGCGGCGGAGAGGACGGAGGGGGCTGTGATGGGATGTAAAGTAAATAAATAAATTTAAAAAAGGAACCAAGAGCTACCTCAAAATTTTACAAGTTTCTAAAACCACCCAGTACCTTCGGAGGTCACTTGCCCGTGCGTCAGCCTGGTGCCTCGCCTTGCCGGATGTGGACGTGAAGGGCCTAGGCCTTGGCGCGAGAGCTTCGTCTTCCGTGTGCGACCCTCCCGGAAGTCACGCTGATTAAACATTCTGGGTAGGAGGGTCTCTGTAGAAACTTCCTTTCCAGGAGAGACCCCACTTCCGCTGGAGAGGCGGGAAGATTTCTGGGGCGGTCCTCTCCTAGCCGTCTAAATTGAAAAAACACACATGTGGACGCTTGAGCAAGTAGCAAGTTTTCCGTTACAGTTTCAGTATCCACCATTTTACACTCGAGTTAAAGCCGCAGAGCCATTGTGCACCATTTTAAACCGTAATATGGGAGGCAGAGGCAGGCAGACCTCTGGGAGTTCGAGATCACCCTGACCTATGTAGCCAGTTGGAGGCCAGCCTGCCCTATACAGTCAGTTAAGCCAGCCAGGGCTATATAGTTTGACTATGTCGTTTTGTTGTTGTTGTTGTTGTTGTTTCGAGACACGGCTTCTCTGTATAGTCTTGGATGTCCTGGTACTCACGTCCAAGCCTTGAATGGAGATCTGCCTGCCTCTGCTTCTCCGAGTGCTGGGAGTAACCACGACACTCTACGAGGCTGTATCTATTAAAACAAAACAAAACAAAAACCAAAAAAAACCAAAAACCTGTATTGTCATAAATGATAATAATAAAAAATAAAAAAAATATTCTGTATTTAGAATCTCTTGTCTCCAATGTTTAGGCTGTTCCTGGTACCCGTCATCGATTTAGCACACCCAAGAGAGTCCACCTTGATAGCCTTCTTTAACATTATACCTGTAGAGCATATAGCACTTCATTCTATTCTCAGGGTACCTCCTGTCCCTGGGTTTTCATATAGTTAGATACATAGTATGGTGTCCTTATTCATAATCACTTCCCTTTCATTTCTCTTTGTGTTTCTAGTTTTTCTTTCTTTTTATTATTATTTTGTGTATCGGGTGTTTTGCCCATGCATATGTTTTCGTACTACTCAAGTGCAGTGCCTGTTAGGCCAGAAGAGGGCATCAGATACCTCCAGGCCTGGAGTTCCAAAGGGTGCTGCCATGGAAGTGCTGGAAATGGAAATCCAGGTTCTCTGGAAGAGCAAGGGTTGCTCTTAACTGCCGAACCATCAGTCCAGTACTAGTCTTTCCTAGATTTACTTCACTATTTGTCTACTATCATGCACACACATATGCCTTTAGAGGATAGAGGCATGAAGGATGCTTTAGAGATAGAATTATAGGCAGTTGTGAGTCATCTGGCATGGTGCTGGGAACTGAACTCCACTTTTCTAGAACAGAGTGGCAAGTGCTCTTAGGCACTGCACCATCTCTCCAGTCCTGGTTTTTCTTTTTGTGATCATCAATTTCTTTGACTATTCATAGAATCTTCTTTTCTAGTCCTTCTGTTGCCTTGAAATTTGCCAGTCTTTTTTTTTTTCTGACAGCTGTTAAGAAGATTTTTTTAATGTTTACATTTACATGACACACAATATTCACAGTGATTACCTGTAATGACAAGAACCTAAGATAAATCTGTGAAACCCCTGAAGTAGACAGATTTACAATAAATGCTTTTTTATTTTGTTTTGTTTTTGTGACAGGGTCTCACTGTGCAGTCCTGGCTGGCCTGAAACTATGTGTAGATCAGACTGACTTCAAACTCATGGAGATCTGCTTACCTCTGCCTACTGAGTACTGGGCCACCTGGCTAAGATAAAGGCTTAAAATAAAACCATAGTAATTGTGATTGTTACACATCATCATAGCTGTTATATTTGGTTGGATTAAAAGCTCTTTGCCTGAGTTTCTTTGAAATAACTGGTGTTAAGCAACAGATAGGAATGGTTTTCTAGGGGTGGCTATATAATTTTTAAATTACACTTGCCTAAGCGTAGGCAATGCCCTAGGCTCAACCCATGGTATGGGAAAACCAAAACAAATCAGCCACCACCACCACCAATAAAAACAAACATAGAAAAGAGAATGGTTTTCTAGCTTCCTGGTCATTTTGGGAAGATGAACTCTTTTGGAGCACCACAGAAGGACTTTCTTTGTCATCTCTGTAAAGTGTACGCATGTGCACCGCATGTTTGTGTGCAGGCAGGTTTTTTGTAAATGTGTGTGCATATATAAGGAGGGCAGAGGTCAACACTGAATGTCTTCCTGAATCACTGTACACCTTATCTTTTGAGACAGGGTCTCTCACTAAATTTAGTGTTCACCAACTGGCTAAACTGGCTGGCCACTGAGCTCTAGGGCTCTGCCTGTCTCTATTCCCCCAGGGATAGGGCTATAGTGTTATGAAGCCATATCTGGCTTATTTTACATGGGCACTGGGGATCTGAATTTAGGTCCTCATGCTTGCGAGGTAGGTATTTTACCAACTGAACTATCTCCCCAACCTCTTGTTTTCTGTGTTGTGGGTAATTAACATTTATTATTGACTTATCTTTTAGTTAGGCAGCGGTTATTCCTAAACCAGCTGTATACCCAAATCACCACACAGAGACTGGGATTTATTTAATTAACCTAGAGCACAATGCTGGGCAATAGTTACCCCCTCCTAACCCTCCAAGCCTGCATAGTTTCATACCATTCAGATTCACCCATTATACTTGCTTTGAGTGATATCTTAAGTTTGGTTCATCTCTCCACAGGGTTCCAAGCCCTCCTCCAGATTCTCTCCACTCCACTTTCCCTGCTTCCTTCCTCTTCCTCCCATTACGGACTAAGGTGTCCCATCCTATGTTCTCCATTGTTCAGCAATGTAGCCGGTTGTTTAAACTGACAATTTAGAGAACAAATGGTGGCATGTTTACACAAAGTTGAAGCCAGTGATGCTTAGAATAAGCATCACAATGCAATGTCCTGATTGAAACAGATAGTGGGGAAGAGAAATCAGCATTTGAATGAACAAGAGTAAATTGTATACACTCCAAAAGAACATTATACCAACATTTCTGATTTTCATTATTCCAGGTTAACACTCTACCAATTGGCTGTGATCAGGACCCAACCAAGTAAACCAAAACTCAAGGAATATTGTAGTTCTGTAAGAGAAAGTGAACAGCTTCCCATTGCCTATTATTGCTTATTGCTTCTATATCTGCCATGTGTTGTTTATTGGAGCTACAAGTGTTTCAGAGCCCCTAAGCCTTGCATCATATATTAATCTTTCTCCTTCTTTTAAAGTTTAAATCTAGTATGAAATTCATTAACAATTTCATATGTATCTAAAATATACACTCTCTGTAGAGAGTGCCTCCTCACTATTGAGAGGTTACTTGTCAGCTCCACTCTCTTCATCTTCCTCCCATCCTCTCACAGGCATTCCCCCCAGCCTGCAAATCCCTCTTCTCCAGTTCATGATCCTCCCACACATCTCGCTTCAGCTGTTCCCCTTGCAGTCCTCTTCCAGTCCCTTCCTCTTCCGTGTCCCAGGCATCCTTTTCACTAACACCCAATCTTCATTACTGATTAGTTCTCTCTTGTGTTCCTTTCTGGTTTCTTAGGCTTCAGTTACCCTTATATCTGTTTATACGTGTTCATTTATTCGTTACAGGCTAGGATTTGCATTAAGGGAGGGCATAAGATTTTTTTTTTGTCTTCTTGAATTTGAGTCACCTTGATTAAAACTATACTTTCCAGATACATCTATTTTTTTCAGTAAATTTTGTTTTCCTTTACAACTGAATACAGTGCCATTGTCTATGTGCATCACATTTTCATTATCTATTCTCTGGCATCTTCTGTTTCTACCTTTTTATTTTCTCCAAGGTCTGTCTCTTTCTCTTCTTTCTTCTTTTTATGCATTTATTCCCTTTTTTTCGGGGGGGGGTTGTGCAGCGATAGCTCAGCAGTTAAAAGAGCTTGCTATTCTCACGAAGGACTGGCCCAGCTCCCATGTCAGGTAGCTCACAACCACATGCAACTCCAGTTTTAGGGGATCTGATGCTCTCTGTGCCTGATCCTCCTCTCTCTCTCTCACACACAAACACAAATGAAAAAAAAACAAGTGATTTTTGTTCTACTTCTCATGATAAATAGCCATACCCAAAGTCATAATTTCTCACTCTGCGTTTTCCCCACTCACCTTGGGAGCCATCCTCTGCTTTGCAGGATGTTTACAAGTGTGCTTACTCTCTACCTGCTGGATGCCAGTGGTTTATGACAGCCAAACATATTTGTAGACATTTCCAAATATCCCCCAGGGGACAAAAATCATCTGTGGTGTGAATCTCCCTTATAACATAACAAATCTAGCTTTGAAAAACTGAGACAGTAGTCCCCCAGCCACACAACCCTTTACCCACTGACCATAGGTGCAAATGATAGGGTGCTTCCATTTTATCTTTGTTTTTATTCCAATTGTTTTTGCTAATGTTCTAAAATTTACCATTTTTCTTAATTAATAGAATCTTAGGCCAGATGCAAACAAAAACATCACCAAATGTTTAGAAAGTGTATTAAAAATCGGCAAACATAGTATTTTATTTATCTGCTTCGGAAGCAATCTAAACTATCCTCAAATTTTCTAGGTTTATTCAGCTTAGTAGTTTTTTGTTTGTTTGTTTGTTTGATTTGTTTTTGGAGACAGGGTTTCTTTGTGTAGCCTTAGCTGTCCTGGACTCACTTTGTAGACTAGGCTGGCCTCGAACTCACAGAGATCCTTCTGCCTCTGTCTCCTGAGTGCCGGGATTGCAGGCATGCATCACTGCACCCAGCTTCATCTAAGTACTTAAGTATTAACTCAGTGTTTGTTCTTTTAGTGTAAAACGAACTTTCCAATGGTTTCTTCTTGAAAATTCTGTGGCAGTTTTCAGTGGTTTTAAATTTTATTTGACCAGGTTTAGAATATATAACATTTTATTAATTGTTTTAGAATTTAATATAATGTATTTTGAGCATATCAGTTACCCTTGTCACCCCCTAACTCCTCGTAAATCATGCCCACCTCCTCACCTCCTTTCAATTTTATGTCTTTTTTTTTTTTGTAATATCCTACTGAGTCCATTTGAGCTGCTCCTGTACACATGAGTGCAGGCCATCCACTGAGGCACGATTGACCTATCGAGAGCCATACCCTTGAGGAAAACTGGTTCTCTTTCCCCCTGAAGTCATCAACTATCCACAGCTCCTCAGAAGGAGAGGCTTGTAGGACCTTTTCCCCTCCATTATTCAGCCACTTTTTAATTGGCAACTTACTATCATGAGGAACTGTTTTATTTTTCTTCTTGAGACAGAGTGTCTCTGGGTATCTGGGTATCCCACGCTGGCCTGGACTTTGTGAGTCTCCTGCCTCAGACTCCAGAGTGCTTGGATCATTGGCCTGAACCTTCATATCTAACCGCACTCTTTCTCCCTGTCCTTTTATTTTTTTCTTTTTGGGTTCTCTGAGACAGAGCTTCACACTGCAGCTCAGGCCAACCTGGAATTCACTATTACGTGACCCACTCTGGCCTTGAACTCAAGACAGTTCTCTAGACTTGACCTCGAACTGCTGGGATTACAAATGTGAGGCACTTGTGACACATTATATTTTTAATATTAGAGCAATCCTTATCTAATATTTTAATGATTTTTCTCTGCTAGCCTTTAGTGATGCTGTAGCCTCATCTCATCTTGTGGCTTTTTTAAAAATTTGAGACAGGGTTTTTCTGTGTAGCCTTGGCTGTCTTGGACTCACTTTGTAGACCAGGCTGGCCTTGAGTTCAGAGATCCATCTGCCTCTGCCTCCCTGAGCACTGGGATTAAAAGTGTGTGCCACTCTGCCCGGTCTCATCTTGTGGCTCTAAGACTACCTATTTATTGATACTGATCTTATACAATGATAACTTTGATTATGTCTCCAGTCTTATGCATGGCTTTACTTATATAATAATGGCTTGTCAATTCGCATCTGTAGACTGGATCACACACTATTCACAGCATCAAGCTTTCCTCTTCGAAACCTTCACCTGGATGTTGAATAGGAAGTTTAAATTGCATACACTGAAACTGAATTCCTACGAGATCCAAGATGGCTGCCACGAGAGAACACTGTGTCTGAGGAATAAGACAGCAGAAACAATGCAGCGACCAGGAGACTGAACTCTGGGACCTAAAACGCCAGCATTTGTGATTGCCAGGTGAGCAGAACTCCTACGGTGAGAAAATCAAGCGGGAAAACCCTAGGGACACCCAGTTATTACCCGGAAAAATCTCTGGGTGACCAGTGGCGCACAGCTCTGATCTGAACAAGCAGCAGCTCTGGGTGCCCTAACCTGCCATTATAGACTGGATCACACAGTCTCGCGGGCAGTCTGAGGAGGAACTGGGCACCATTTTCACTGAACTGCACACTGCGAGCGCACACTGCACCCAGGTTCTGCTTCAATCCACGGGTGTGCTGTAGGCTCACATTGATCGCCAGAACCACCCCAGACTGAGAGGATCGGGGGGACCATTTTGACCAGTCTGCATACTGGGGGTGCGCGCCGCACGCTTCCACCAGCAAAACCTCAGTCCGTGTGTGAGTCCGCGGGCGGGTCTGGGAGGGACTCGAGTTCTGCTTCAACCTGCGGGTGTGCGGCAGGCGCACGCCGAT
>JAQQSO010006734.1:0-11110 GCA_028658305.1 Pachyuromys duprasi
ATCCTGTTTCTGCAACCATTCTGTTAGTCCATGTCTTTATTGGAGAGTTGAGTCCATTGATGTTGATAGACAATAGTGACCAATGACTGTTACTTCCTTTTATTGTGGAGTTGGTGGTCTTACTGTGATTCTTTGCTTTTTTGTTGTTGTTGTCATTGGGAAATTATCTTTATCCTATATTTTCTTTGGTGTAGTTTTTTTTTTTGTTGGACTGAAGTTTTCCTTCTAGTACCTTCTGTAGGGCTGGGTTACTGTGTAGGTATTGCATGAATTTTGTTTTGTCATGGAAAATTTTGTTTTCTCCATCTATGATGATTGAAAGCTTTGCTGGGTTTAGTAGTTTTGGTTGGCATCTGTGTTCCCTTAAGGACTGCATGACTTCTGACCAGGCCCTTCTGGCTTTCATAGTTTCTGATGAGAAATCTGGTGTGATTCTGATCGGTCTACCTTCGTATGTTACTTGACCCTTTTCCTTGTTTCGTCTTTATTTGCCTCTATTAATTTGATAAACACAGCATTAAAACAATTTTCCTGTGTTTCTGAGGAATTAAAATATCCATTGGTTTGGAGGGTTACTGGTGAAGCCATGGTGTCCTGATTTTTGTTGGTTGTGTTGTTACTCTCACGTCTAGCCATCTGCTTATCCATAACCTTTGCTGTTTGTTCCTGGATTCTGTACTTCCGACTGGGTCCATCTGTCTCTGGTGTATGGAGTATTCTTCAGGAAGATGAGAGAGGTCCCCTGGTTCAAGGATGGATGTTGGTGTTTCAGCTGTAGCTAAGGCAGGAAGGGAGCAGGCAAGAGAGTGCTAGATAGTGTAGATGCCTGGAATGGTAGAGATTAAGCACATAAAGGGGTGCTGGCACTATTTGTGGGTGCAATATGCATCAACAGGTGCCCTGAATACCTCAGTGTTCTACAGGCCTGTGCTACTGTCCTCCTGGTATTCAGATCTGTATGGACTCCAGAAATTTTTTGCCTGGACTCTACTGGTAGACCCACAGAACAGGGCCTTCAATGTTGAGAAAGCTGTCCCTAAAATCCCTATGTTGAGCACAGTGGGGATTGTGAGTGGAGAGATCTGATGTCTGGCTGCTGGCTGAGAGGGACCCTCTATCTGTCCCTCTGCATGCACTCTCTTGAAGACACCCTTACTTGCTTGCAGGCCTAATCAGAAAGCACAGGTGTTCCCCCTGTTCTCTCCTCTCAGATTTGTGCTCGCAGTGGCAAATGTGAGAGTAGGAGATCCATCAACTCAGTGATGTCCACTGTTTGGCAGTCAGGCAGGGAGACCCATATTGGAGCTGCTGCCTCTCCTGTCACAGTCACCGAGCATGGAAGCTCCTGCTTGGAATAGCCACAGCCGCAGATCTGGGAAGCCCATACAGCTGCCGGATGCAGCTGCTGACCAGGGAGGCAGGTGTTGCAGCCCCTTCTGCTGTCTCAGTCACAAAGCACTGAGGCATGTGCCTGGGGCAACCATTGCTGCCTCCATCTAGCAAGGAGGCCCGTGCTTGGGTCAGTAGCCACTGCCCACCACCTCCACAGATCAGGGAGGCCTGTGCTTGGGGCCAGGGGATGTTCAGGGCAGGGGTACATATTCTCCACTCTCAATCCCCAGAGACTTCCACTGTTGATCTGGAACTGTCCCAGCTCATGGGTTGTCCCCTCTTGCCCTTATTGCCTTCAGCTGTGTTTTCACTCACCATTTTTGGAGTTTTAGATCCTGTGCCCCTCAGATATGTGTGTGCTGTTTGCCACCATCTTAGACCCACAGGTGTCGAGTACTTTATTGAGTATTTTTCAACTATGTTCAGAAGAGAAATTAGTATGAAATCCTTTCTTGGTTGAGTCTTTGTGTGGTTTAGCTTTCAAGGTGACTGTGCCACATAGAATTAGTTTGGCAAGGTTTCTTATGTTTCTACTTTGTGGAGTGGTGTGAGGAATATTGGTATTAGCTCTTCTTCAGAAGTCTGGTAGAATTCTGTGCTGAAAATATCTGGCCCTGAGCTTTTTTGTTTGGGAGAGTTTGATGGCTACTTTTATTTCCTAAGGGGTTATAGGTCAATTTAAATTGTTCACCTGATCTTTATTTAACTTTGCTAAGTTGCATCTATGAAGAAAAACACCCATTTTTTTTTCAAAGTTTGTAACATATAGGCTTTTGAAGTAAGACATAATGATTCTTTAGATTTCCTCATTGTCTGTTGTTATGTTCCTGTTTTAATTTCTCTTTTTACTAATTTAGATACAGTCCTTCTGCTTTTTATTTAGTTTGGCTAAGGGTTTTTGTATCTTGTTGATATTCTCAAAGAACCAATTCTTGGTTTCATTGATTCTTTGAATTGTTCTGTTTGTTTCTAATTTATTGACTGTAGCCCTGAGTTTGATAAGTTCCAGCTTTCTACTCCTCTTGGGTGTTTCTATTGGTTTTATTTCCACCCCCAGGGCTTTTAGTTGTACCATTACATTGTTTGTATAAGATGTTACCAATTTCTTTATGAAGGCACTTAGTGCTATGAACTTTCCTATTACCATTACTTTCATTGTGTCCCATAAATTTGGGTACATTGTACCTTCATATTCTTTGATTTTTAGGAAGTCTTTTATTTCTTTATGTATTTATTCTCTGACCCAATTGTTTTTGAGTAGAGAGTTGTTAAGATTCCATGCATGTGTAGGCCTTTTGCTATTTCTATTGTTGAGGTCCAGCTTTAGTCCATTATGGTCTGATAAGATGCAAGAGATTATTTCAATCTTCTTGTATCTGTTATGGCTTGCTTTATGACCAAGCATATGGTCAATTTTTGAGAAGGTTCTATGAGGTGCTGAGAAAAAGGAATGTTCTTTTGTGTGTTGGGTGAAAAGTTTTGTGGATATCTGTTAGGTCTATTTGATTCATGACATCTGTTAGTGTCGTTTTTCTGTTTAGTTTCTGTTTGTTGGTCCCTTCTTTTGGTGAGAGTGGGGTATTGAAGTCTCCCACTATTAATGTGTGGTGACTGATGTGCAGTTTAAGTTTTATTAATACTTCTACAAATGTGGGTGCCCTTCTATTTATTCAAAATTGAGATGTCATCTTGGTGGATTTGTCTATTGATGAGTATAAAGTGTCCCTCTCCATCTCTTCTGATTAATTTTGGTTGAAAGTCTATTTTATTAGATATTAGAATGGCTACTCCAGCTTTCTTCTTGGGTCCATTTTCTTGGAAGACCTTATTCTAGACCCTTTACTCTCTGGTAATGTTTTTCTTTGTGGCTGAGATATGTTTCTTGTATGCAACAGAAGGATGAGTCCTGTTTACACATCCATTCTGTGTGTGTCTTTATAGAATTGCGTTCATCATTGTTGAGAGATATTAATGACCAGTAATTTTTAATTCCTTTTATGTTGATGTTGGTTGTAGTAGCATGATTGTGTGCTTTTCTACTTTTGGTTTTGCTCTAGTGAAGTTATTTATATCCTGTGTAGGTATTTGGGGGGGGGGAGTGTTGTTAACATCTTTGGGTGAGAGTTTTCCTTCCAGTATCTTCTGTAGGGCTTGGTTTGTGCATAGATATTGTTTATATTTTGTTCTGTCGTGGAATATTTTCTTTTCTCCATCTATGGTGATTAATAGTTTTCTGAGGGTACAGTAGTCTGGAATGGCATCTGTGCTCTCTTAAGGTTTGCAAGACATCTGTCCATGCCCTTCTGGCTTTTATGGTCTCTGCTGAGAAGTCAGGTGTCATTTTGATAGGTTTGCCATTATATGTTATTTGGCCTTTTATGTTACTTGACCTTTATCCCTTGCAGATTTTAATATTTTCTCTTTATCTGTGCATTTAGTGTTTTGACTATTATGTGGTGGGAGGATTTTCTTTCCTGGTCTAATCTATAGATTCTTGGTCTAATCTTCTGTAGGCTTCTTGTATGTTTATAGTCATCTCTTTCTTTAGTTTGGGGAAGTTTTCCTCTATGATTTTGTGGAAAAGATTTTTCTGGGACCTAGAGACAGAAATCTCTTCCTTCCATTCCTATTATCCTGTAGGTTTTGCCTTTTCATGGTGTCCTTGATTTATTGGATGTTTTGTGTCAAGGATGTTTTAGATTCAACATTTTCTTTGATGGATGCACTGATTTCTTCCATTTTATCTTTCATACCTGAGATTCTTCCCTCCATTTCTTGAATTCTGTTGGCAATGCTCACTTCCATAATTCCTGTTTTATTCCTACATTCTCTCTCTGCAGGATTTCCTCAGATTATGCTTTCTTTATTGTTTCTGTTTCCATCTTCAGATCTTGATCCATTTTATTGATCTCCTTCATATGTTTATATTTTTCTGCATTTCTTGAAATGATTTGTTCAATTCCTTCACTTCTTTTTATTTTCCTGTATTTCTTTGGTCATTTATTATGTCCTCTTGGAAAGCCTCAAACTGTTTGACTTTATCTTCCTTTATTTCTTTTAAGGATTTTATTCTTTTCCTCTGTTAATTTCATAAGCATAGACTTAAGGTAATTTTCTTGTGTTTCAGTTGTGTTAGGGTATCCAGGGCTGCTTGCCATGGAGTAACTGTGTCTTTAAGAATTTTATCATGAAAGAATGTTAGATTTTGTCAAAGGCTTTTTCTGTGTCTATTGAGATAATGAGGTGACTTGTTTTCAGTCCATTTGTATATTTATTATATTTATTTACTTGCATATATTGAAGCACCCCTATAATTCAAAGATAAAGATAATTTGCTTGTGGTGGATAACCTTTTTGATGTGTGTTTGCTCTGTTTGAAAATATTTACTGAGTAATTTTCAATCATTTTTTAAACAGAAATATTGGCCTGTAATTTTTTTCCCGTTGTGTCTTTACCTGTTTTGGATATCGGAAATATAGAGGTTTTATAAGAGTTTTAAAGTGCTGCTTCTCATTCTGTGTATTGAATAGATCATAAAATTGGTGGTAGACCTTCTTTGAAATACCAAAAGAATCCCGTTGTACCAAACCTTATGCAGAGTACAGGGAATCATATGAAAGAAGAGAGAGTTAGTAAGACTTGGAGAGGACAAGAACTCCACAAGGACCAAATATATGAGGGCACAGGGGTCTTTTATGAGACTGTTTCTCCAACCAAGGACCATGTATAGATATAAACTAGAACCCTTGCTTGGATATAGCCCATGGTAGCTCAGTATCCAAATGGGTACCCTAGTAAAGGGAACAGGGACTATTTCTGACATGAACTCAATGGCTGGCTCTTTGACCTCACCCCCCACCCCCGAGGGAGGAGCAGCCTTGCTAAGCCACAGAGGAGGACAGTCCTGAAGAGACCATATAAGCTAGGGTGAGATGGAAGGGGAGGAGGTCTTCCCCTATCATTGGACTTGGAAAGGGGCAGGGAGGAGATGAAGGAGCGATTGAGAGGGAATGAGGGAGGGGGTTGGGCTGGGATACATAGTACATAACCTCTGATTAATATAAAAAATTATATATAAAAAAGTTCCACTGTGAATCAGTCTGGCCCAAGTTTAATGTTTTTTAAATTAATATTTCAGTCTAATCACCTATTATGGGTCTGTTAAGGTTCTTAGTTTATCTCTGGAGGTTTGGCTGAATCTAGAAATTCAGCCATTTCAGTTTTCCATCTTTAACAGGCAAATATATTTTCATTTATTTATGTATTTAATATCTTTACAGCCTTTTCCCAGCCTCCTCCTTACTCTCTTCCCAGTAGCACCCTCACACTCCCTTCCCCATTCCCCCTTCTTATCAGAGAAAGGGAGACCTCCCAAGGGGTATAACCCATCCTGGCACTTCAAACCTCAGCAGGATTAAGTGCATCCTCTCCAACTGGGGCCTCATAAGGCAGGCCAACTACCCCCATAGTCTCCTGAAGACTCCCCTGTCCCAGAGATGACCCCCTACTGATTTCCATTCTCTCTCCTAGTCCTCCTTCCCTCCCCATCACTCTCCACACAGTGATCCCCACCTCCATTACCCTCTCCCACCCAGTTTCCTACCTCCATCTACTTCAGATGCCCTCAGAAATGGGGAGCACATTTTTCCTACCATCTGGTTCTAGTCTATCAAACCTCATCAAAACTACCTACATCCTTTTCTTCTGTGGCCTGGCAAGACTGCCCCACCAGAAGGAAGTGATCAAGAAGCAGGCAACAGAGACCATGTCAGAGACAGCCCTTGCTCCTCTTACTAGGGAACATACATGGAGGCTGATCTGCCTATTGGCTACTTCTGAACAAAGAGCCTAAGTCTTCTCTATGCATGGTCCTTTCTTGGTGCATCAGTGTCTGCTGGAAAGCCCTGGGCTCAGAATTTTTTTGTTTTATTGGTCTCCTTGTGGAGCTCCTGTTCCTCAGGATCTTCCTGTCTTTCCACTCCTACATAAGATTCCCTGTGCTCTGTCCAAAGTTTGGATGTGAGTCTAAGCATCTGTTTCAAACCCCTGGTCTTTGGAGTCTTTCAGAGGACATTTTTTTCTGTTTTTATTTATTTATTTACAGTTTATTCACTTTGTATCCCAAATGTTGTCACCCCACTCATTCCCTACGGATCCCACCTTCCCTCCCTATTCTCTACCCAAGCCCCTCCCCCAGTCCACTGATAGTGGAGGTCTTCCTCCACTTCCATCTGATCCTAGTCTATCAGGTATCATCAGGAGTGGCTGCACTGTCTTCCTCTGTGGCTTGGTAAGGCTGCCCCCCCGACCCTTAGGGGATGGTGATCAAAGAGTAGGCCACCGAGTTCATGTCAGAGACAGTTCCCATTCCCATTACTAGGGGACCCACTTGGACAATAAACTGCCTTGGGCTACATGTGTGCAGGAGTTCTAGGTTAATTCCGTGAATGGTCCTCGGTTGGAGTATCAGTCTCAGAAAAGATCCTCATGCCTAGAATTTTTTTCTGTCCTTGGGGAGCACCTATTGCCTCCAGGTATTTCTATCTCCCTCTTCTCTCAGAATATTCCCTGCCCTCTGCCCAAAGTTTAGCTATGAGTCTCAGCCTCTGCTTTGATATCCCACTGGGTAGAGTCTTTCAGAGGCCCTCTATGGTAGGCTCCTGTCCTGTTCCCTGTTTTCTCCCTCTTCCATCCCGTTTACCTTTCTGAATGAGGATTGATCATCTCAGCCAGTGTCCTCCTTCTTGATTAATGCCATTAGGTGTACAAATTTTGATATGATTATCATATATTATTTGTTTAATAATCATTTAAAGGGAGTATAAACCATGCCTTTCTTTCTGCATATGGGATACCTCACTCAGGATAATCTTTGCTAGTTACTACATTTCATGCAAATTTTGCGATTTCTGTGTTTTTAATTGCTGAGTAATATTCCATTGTGTAAATGTACCATGATTTCTGTATCCACTCTTGTGTTGAGGGACATCTGGGTTGGTTCCAGATTCTGGCTATTACAAACTAAACTTCTATGAACGTGGTTGAGCAAATGTCCTTGTTATACTTGAGCATATTTTTGATTTATGCCTAGGAGTGGTATAGCTGGATCTTGAGGTAGCACTGTTTCTAATTGTCTAAGAAAACTTCAGATTTATTTCCAAAGTGGGTGTAAAAGTTTACGTTTCTACCAGCAAAGGATGAGGTATCCCCTGTCTCCACATCCTCCCCTGCATGTGTTGTCACTTGAATTTTTGATCTTAGCCATTCTGATGGGTGTAAGGTGAAATCTCAGGATTGTTTTGATTTGCATTTCCCTGGTGACTAAGGATGTTGAGCATTTCTTTAAGTGTCTTTCGGCCATTCAATATTCCTCTATTGATAATTCTCTGTTTAGCTCTGTACCCCACTTTTTAATTGGATTACTTGACATGTTGCTGATTAACTTCTTGAGTCCTTCATATATTCTGGATATTAGCCCTCTGTCAGATATAGGGATGGTGAAGACCCTTTCCCAACCTGTAGTTTGTCATTTTGTTCTGACAACAGTGTTCTTTGCTTTGCAAAAGCTTTTTAGTTTCATGAGGTCTCATTTATTAATTGTTGATCTTAGAGCTTGTGCTGTTGGTATTGTGTTCAGGAAGTTGTCTCCTATGCCTATGAGCTCAAGGCTCTTCCTCACTTTTTCTTCTACACAGGTTAGAGTGTCCAGTTTTATATTGAGGTCTTTGATCTACTTGTAATTTAATTTTGTACATGGTGATGAGTATAGATCTATTTGCATTTTCCTACTATATCTAGTTAGACCACCACCATTTGAGGAAGAATCTATTTTTTCCATTGTATGGTTTTGTCATCTTTGTCTAAAATCAGGTGTCCATAAGTGTGTGGGTTTATTTCTGAGTCTTCTGTTTGATTCTACTCATCCACCAGCTAGTTTATATGCCAGTACCACGTGGTTTTTACTGCTGTTACTCTAGAGTATAGCTTGAGGTCAGAGATGGAGATACCTCCAGAAGATCTTTAATCGTAGAGGATTGTTTTAGCAATTCTGGGTTTCTTGTTATTCCATAAAAGGCGAGATTTTTCTCTCAAGGTCTGTAAGAATTGTCCTGATAATTTGATGGGAATTGCATTGACTATATAGATTGCTTTTAGTAACGTGGTCATTATTCTCTTGGTAAGCATATACATAAGGTCATCTTCTCAAATTTCACTTATTTTAGGGTGTCCAGGGCTACTTGCCCCTGGATAACTGGGTTCTGGAGATGCCATATTGTTTTGCCTTTTATTGGTTGTGATTTTACACTGGCCTGTCTCAGGTATTGGTTGTTAGTTTCTACTACCAGCTAGAATCCCCTTGGCAGGATTCTGAATGAGGCCTCCTCAGCTTTTGGGGAATGGTCAACCAAATGGAAGTGCTTCTCAGGAATTGTCACACCTCACTTCAGGCATATGAGCCTGTGTGGTAACTGTGGTCATTGGTAGTCAGAGGGTCTGTCCTCCCACCAGGAGAAGCCCTGGGGACAGCTGCCCTTCTGGTGGGATTCTTGCTCTGAATTTATTGAACTGCTGCTGCTGCTCTTACACTGTGTTTGCTGGGAGCAACCCTCTTGAAGAACCAGGGAGCCCCCATTTTGGTTACTTTAGCTAGGAATAACTGGTTCCACCTTGGAGCAGTATGTGGGGGTTGATTCAGTGGCTCTCAGTCTTCTGTAGGTCTGAGGTTGGCGTTCTGTGTCCCAATACCCAAGTGGTAATCACTGGCAGGTGAGTGCAACAGTCAGGCAAGCAGCAGGAGGCTAGAGCCTGGAGCCTGCCAGAACCCTGAAACTTTTTGGAGCTGTGAGTCCTGAAGTTGAACCTGATGTTTCCTCCACAGTGAGGTTTCATCCTAACAGGGAAACCCATCTGTGCTGTTTAGGGGTCCATAGTTCAGTCTGGGATGTTGACTACAGCATGCAGGCCCAGTTGAGTGGCTCTGCCCTGGTGATTGGTTGCTGCAGGAACCAGGGAACTTTTCTGGAGAACTTTTGGGGGAGATGTCAGCTGAGTTCCCTGAGGTCCGACCTGATGTTTCCCTCACTGTGAGATTTCCTCCCAACAGGGAAACCCAGTCTCTAATGCCCAGAACTGGGGCCCACAGTTCAGTCTGGGATGGTGAGCTGGGCAGGAAGACTGGTCTTTGGGCTGGCAGGTGAGCACCTACAGGACTCTGGGAGCTTTTCCAGGCATTGTCTGGGTGACCAGAGGTCAGTCTCGATTGCTTCATCCTGTTCCCTCCCTTCCACACCTTCCAGTGTCTATTCTATTTGCACTTCTGAATAAGAATTAGCATCCTCCCTAGGGTTCTTCCTGTTACTTAGCTTCTTTAGGTCAGTGCACTATAGTATGTCTATTCTGTACTATATGACTAAAATCTGCTTTTAAGTGTGTATATACCATGTGAGTCTATCTGACTCTGTGTTACCTCACTCAGGATTATCTTTTCTAGACCCATCCATTTGCCTGCACATTTCATGATGCCCTTTTAAAAAAATAGCTAAATAGTATTCCATTCTGTAGGTGTACCACAGTTTCTTTATCCATTGGTTTTGGTTGAGGGACATCTGGGTAGTTTCCAATTTCTGGCTATTATGAATAAAGATGCAGTAAATATAGTAGGTGGATGTTTTGCTCTCTTGACAATGTTCTTCACTTTACAGAAGCTTTTCAGGTTCATGAGGTTTCATTTATTGATTGTTGATCTTAGAGCCTGAGGTTTTGCTGTTCTGTTCAGGAAGTTGTCTCCTGTAGAAATGAGTTCAAGGCTCTTCCCCACATTTTCTTTTGATAGCTTTAGTGTCTTTGGTCTACTTCATCTTTAGTATTGTACACGATGACAAATATGAATCTATTTGCATTTTTCTAAATGTAGACATCCAGCTAGACCCCCACCATTTAGTGAAGATTCTATCTTTTTTTTCCATTGCATGGTTTTGGCTTCTTTGTAAAAATATCGGGATCTGGCTCTTTGATCACCTACGCCTGAGAGCAGAGTAACCTTACCAGTCCACAGAGGAAGACAATGCAGCCAGTCTAGATGAGACCTGATAGACTAGGGTCAGATGGAAGGGGAGGAGGACCTCCCCTATCATTGGACTGCAGGAAGGCCATAGGAGAAGAAGAGGGAGGGAGGATGGGATTGGGAGGAGATGGGGGAGGGGACTACAGCTGGGATACAAAGTGAACAAGCTATCATTAGTAAAAATAAAATAAAATAAAATTTAAAAAGAACAGAATAATTTTGTTCAGTTGTTGTGCCAAAAAACTTATTAAACAAAACAGAGAAAACAAAACAAGCAAAGTATCAAGTATCTGCAGTTTTTTAATAATTTTTATTTTTTATATTAATCACAGGTTACTTACTTTGTATCCCAGCAATAACCCCTCCCTTCTTCAATTTCTTTCTTCAGAGATTTCAAATTTTTTTTTCATATAGGTCTTTCACTTGCTTGGTTAGAGTCACCCCAAGGTACTTCATGTTATTAGTGGCTATTGTGAAGGGTGTTGTTTCCCTAATTTCCTTTTCAGCCCTTTTGTCTTTGGTGTACAGGAGGGCTTCTGATTTTTTTGAGTTGATTTTGTATCCAGCCACTTTACTGAAGGTGTTTATCAGTTGAAGGAGTTCTCTGGTTGAAGTTTTGGGGTCACTCATGTATATTATCATATCGTCTGCAA
>JAQQSO010006735.1:0-11110 GCA_028658305.1 Pachyuromys duprasi
CATCCTAAGTGAGGTATCCCAAAAGCAGAAAGAAACATATGGTATAGACTCACTTATATAGACCTATAGGATAGGAAGGTCATGTTGAAATCTATACACCTAGGGAAGATAAACAAGAAGGAGGACCCAGGTTGGTATGATCAATGCTCGTTTAGATGAACAAATGGGATGGATATTGAATGGAGGAGAAAACAAGCAATAGGACAGGAGCATACCAAAGAGTGCCTCTGAAAGAATTGATATAGCAATGTATCAAAGCAGATATTAAGACTCAAAACCAAGCCTTCATCAGAGGGCTGGGAATAATAATGAAAATAGGGGAAGTTAGTAAGACTTGTGGAGAACAAGAGCTCCACACAGACCAAATTGAGTAGGGCACAGGGGTCTTTTATGAGACAGTTTCTCCAACCAAGGACCATGTATGAATATGGCCTAGAACCCAAGCTCAGATGTGGCCCATGGTAGCTCGGTGTCCAACTGAAGACCCTAATAAGGGGAACAGGGACTGTTTCTGTCATGAACTCGATGGCTGGCTCTTTAACTCTCCCCCATACACACCAGGGAGTCACAGCCTGGCTAGATGCTAGGGGAGGACATTGCAGCCAGCCCTGAGGAGACAAGATGAACTGGGGTCGGATGGAAGGGGAGGAGGTCCTCCGTCATTGGAGGTCTTGGAGGGGGCAGGGAGGAGGTAAGGGAGGGGTGGGGAGAGTGGAAGGGAAAGAGGGAGGGGGCTACACCTGGGATGCAAAGTACCTAACCTGTGATTAATATAAAAATAAATAAATTACATTAAAAAATCTTTGTGATATTGTTGACAATACTATTAAACTATCAACTTATTTTAATGTTCAGAATGTGTTTTCTGGCTTTCAGATATGTAATAATAAAGAATAGTATTAGAAAAATTAACTCTTGTACTTACTATTAAAATGACCAAATAGCTTTTATTGGTTCATTGAATTAAAGTTCTCTTTAAAATTGAGTTATGGTACCTATAGGATAGCTGTACAGTATTTGTGTCAGCATCAATATTTTCTATAGCTTTTATCATAGGATTTCAGATCCAGATTTTTTGGTTCTGTTGCTCACCTTGTGGAGCTCCTGTCCCCTCCACATCTTTCTTTCTTCCCCCTACTTTCATAAGATTCCCTGCACTCTGCCTAGAGTTTGGTTATTAGTTTCAGCATCTGCTTTGATACCCTGCTGGGTAGAGTCTTTCATAGGCCCTCTGTGGTAGGCTCATGTCCTGTTCCATGATTTTTCCCTCTTCCGATGTCTATACCATTTGCCTTTCTGAATGAGGATTGAGCATCTTACCCAGGGTCCTCTTTCTTGCTTAGCTTCTTTAGAAGTACAGATTTTAGTATGTTTATCCTATATTAGATGTCTAACATCCACTTATAAGTGAGTATATACCATCTGTGTCTTTCTGCTTTTGGATTACCTCACTCAGGATAATCTCTTCTAAGGAGAGCAACAGAACCAAAAATTCTGGGCTCAAGGGTCTTTTCTGAGACTGATACTCCAACCAAGGATCATGCATGGAGATAAGCTAGAACCCCTGCAAGAAATAACCCATGGCGGTTCAGTCTCCAAGTGGGTTCCCTAGTAAGGGGAACAGAGGCTTTCTCTAAACTCAGTGGCTAACTCTTTGGTCACCTTTCCCTGAGGGGGGAACAGCCTTACCAGGCCACAGAGGAAGACAATACAGCCAGTCCTGATGAGACCTGATAAGCAAGGGTCAGATGGAAGGGGAGGAGGACCTCCCCTATCAGTGGACTGGGAGAGGGGCAATGGAGGAGAAGAGTGAGGGAAGGTAGAATTGGGAGGGGACGAAGAAGGGGGCTACAGTGGGATAAAAAGTGAATAAACTGTAATTTACAAAAAATAAATTAGTAAAATAACTGAAAAAGGAAAATAAAGAGAATATTGAATTTGAAAAAAAATCAGATCCAGAATTGTTTTCTGCAAAATATCCACTTCTGTCTCTTTCAATAATCAAACATACAGTCTCAAGCTCCCATTACATAACTGCTTTCATCTGCAGAGAATGATTGACTCTTAGCAAACTAGATGGATTGCTTAGATTCCTATAGAAAACGAGGTGAGAAGAAAACATTTCCTCAGTGCGCTGTTACGATTGATGAGGGCATGTTTGAATGCCGAGTCTTCTGACATCCATAAATGCTAACCTCCTAAAAGGGAATTGGATTTCTTCACGTTTCTGAACACACATCATATAGTTAATAAAAGAACTGTAACTGATATTGATTGTCAGAAATAATAAAGTTGTGAATAAATAACGTGATCACTGTATACCTACAGGTGAAGAGAATAAATTAGGCAATTTGAGTACATGCAATACCCTTAATAGTGAGAGTGATTTATGGATATTGCATCTTCTTGATTCATGAATAGTAACATTAATAGTTATTCTGGTAGAAAGGCCATTTCTGTTGGCTTTTATCCGTGTGCCTACAGATGAAGATATATATTTTCTTGTTATATATGGATAAGGGAATGTGGCATGAGCTCTTTTCCAAATGGAATAAATATTAAAGTGTGTCTCTTTAGATTTTGACAAATAACTTCTGCATTAATTCATACTAAATTTCCTGCTGGATTTGCCTTTCCTAAGAATTTGGTCAGGTTAAAAACTTTCTACCAAATGTGCAGGTTTGGAAAATTCTTGGCCACTGAGGTAGTTTACATATTTAGGTTAGATTATATGCTTAAGTATATTATAAATAGTATATTGATATATGAACCAAATTTCCCCCAATATTGATAACTATGTTGAAATTCATATTATTTCTGAAAAGCCAGAGACTGTGAGGTATCAGATTATTTAGTTACATTTATGTCACTATATAATCTAATAGGAAAAAGTGAAGTGAAATTAATGTTTTATTAATTTCTACTCATTTGCTCACAAAATTAATTTCAACCAGAATTAAACCCAGAACTAGACATTGTAATTGAGTGATATATTTCTTTTATTGTACATATCCTTTATATCCTTTTCTATATTATGTTTATTGGGGAAACACAGATATTATTTTTAAAACAATTACTTTTATTTATGTGTTTGTGTATGTGTTTGTGTGCATGTATGCCACCAGTTGTGACACAGTGCCTTACCATACTGCAAACATCCAGACTAAAGCATGGATGTGTACATCATCAAATTTACTCACAGTGAGGACTTTGTGATCATAAAAATATTCTATGGGTTGGAGACATGGCTCATTGGTTAAGCTTTTTTTCTGTCTGTGTAATATATCCCTAACATGCCCATCTTACTCTTTTAAGTATTATCTTGGTTGAAGCCAGAATCATTTATATGGGGAGTACTAGGATTTGCCTAGTACTCCTATAAACCGGTGCTTTTTTTTAATGTTCTCTATATAACAATCAGATATATTGTATAAAAATAAACACCAGATCAGGTTGTTCCTTTGCCCAAAGCATTTTTACCACTTTCAGAATAAATTCATATTTTTTTGTGTGTGTGTCTAAAAGTTCAGCAATGATTTAGAATCAGTGCACCCATTCATTTGACTGTTTGGTTGTTATTTTGAAATTCTTAGTAAATTTTTAATAAAGAATCACCTCAAATTTATACTTTGAAAAATTTCAAATATTTATTAAGATTTTAAAATAAATATTGAGAAAATTTAAGGTAAACTTTTGTCATTGGCTTGAATTTTTAAAAAATTTTTTATATTACAGTTTATTCACTTTGTATCCCAGCTGTAGTCCGCTCCCTAAATCCCTCCCAATACCACCCTCCCTCCCTTAACCCCTCCTATGTCCCTCTCCAAGTCACTGATAGGGGAGGTCCTCCTCCCCTTCCATCTGACCCTAGCCTATCAGGTCTCATCAGGAGTGGCTGCATTGTCCTCCACTGCTTCTCCCTCAGGGGGAGGTGATCAAAGAGCCAGCCATTGAGTTCATGTCAGAGACAGTCCCTGTACCCCTTTGTAGGGAACCCACTTGGAGACTGAACCACCATGGGCTACATCTGAGCAGGGGTTCTAGGTTGTATCAATGCATGGTCCTTGGTTGGAGTATCAGTCTCAGAAATGACCCCTGTGTCCAGATTTTTTGGTTCTGTTGCTTTCCTTGTGGAGCTCCTGTTTCCGCCAAGTCTTACTATCTCCCCCTACTTTCATAAGATTCCCTGCACTCTGCCCAAAGTTTGGTTATGAGTCTAAGCATTTACTTTGATACACTGCTGGGTAGTCTTTCAGAAGCCCTTTGTGGTAGGCTCCTGTCCTGTTTCCTGTTTTCTCCTTCTTCCAATGTTCATCCCATTTTTCTTTCTGTGTGAAGATTGATCATATTACCCAGGGTCCTCCTTCTTGCTTAGCTTCTATAGGTGTACACATTTTAGTATGTTTATCCTATAATATATATCTAATATCCACTTATAATTGAGTATATACTGTGTGTGTCTTTCTGCTTCTGGGATGATGATGATGATCTTTTCTAGATGATCTTTTCTAGATCCCACTATTTGCCTGCAAATTTCATGATTTCTTTGTTTTTAATTGCTGAGCAGTATTCCATTGTGTACATGTACCACTATTTCTGTATCCATTCCTTGGTTGAGAGACATCTGGGTTATTTCCAGGTTCTGGTTATTATGAATAAAGCTGCTACAAATATGGGTGAACAAATGTTCTTGTGTATTTGAGTGTATTTTGGATATATGCCTAGGAGTGGTATAGCTGGATCTTGAAGAAGTGATATTTCTAATTGTCTGAGAAAGTGCCAGATTGATTTCCAAAGTGGTTGTGCAAGTCTACATTCCCACCACCAATAGAAGAGGGTTCCCCTTTTTCCACATCCTCTCCAGCATGTATTGTCACTTGAGTTTTTGATCTTAGACATTGTGAAGGGTGTAAGGTTAAATCTCAGGGTTTTTTGATTTTCATTTCCCTGATGACTAAGGACATTCAGCATTTCTTTAAGTGTTTCTCTGCATTTAGAATTGCTCAATTGAGAATTTTCGTTTAGCTATGTACCCCATGTTTTAATTGGATTACTTGATTTGTTGTTTTTTAACTTCTTGAGTTCTTTATATATACTGGATATTAGCCCTCTGTCAGATATAGGGTTAGTGAAGATCTTTTCCCAATCTGTAGGTTGTCATTTTGTTCTAATGACACTGTCCTTTGCTTTACAGAAGCTTTTCAGTTGCATAAGGTCCCATTTATTGATTGTTGCTCTTAGAGCCTGTGCTGTTGGTGTTTTATTTCTATTCCAATGAGTCCTAGGGTCTTTCCCATTTTTTCTTCTAACCGATTTAATGTGTCTGGTTTTATGTTGATCCACTTGGACTTTAGTTTTGTGTAGGATGATAAATATGGATCTATTTGCTTTTTATATGTAGACATCCAGTTAGACCAGCACCATTTGTTGAAGATGCTGTCTTTTTTCCATTGAATGGTTTTGGCTTCTTTGTCAAAAATCAAGTATCCATAGATGTGTGGGTTTATTTCTAGATCTTCTATTCGAGCCCATTGAACCATCATTCTGTTTCTATGCCAGTACCATTGCTGTGTAGTTCCGCTTGAGATCAGGGATGGAGATACCTCCAGATGATCTGTTGTTGTACAGGATTGTTTTGGCAATTCTGTGTTTTTTTGTTTTTCCATATGAATTTAAGAATTTTTCTTTCAAGGTCTGTAAAGAATTGTGTTGGTATTTTGATGTGGATTGCATTGAATCTGTAGATTGCTTTTGGCAGAATGGCCATTTTCACTATGTTAATCCTATCGATACATGAGCATGGGAGATCTTTCCATCTTCTGAAATCTTCTTCAATTTCTTTCTTCAGAGACTTGACGTTTTTTTCAAACAGGTCTTTCACTTGCTTGGTTAGAGTCACAACAAAGTACTTTATGTTATTAGTGACTATTGTGAAGGCTGTTGTTTCCCTAATTTCTTTCTCAGCTCTTTTGTCTTTCCTATCCAAGAGGGCTACTGATTTTTTTTTTGAGTTAATTTTGTGTCCAGCCACTTTGCTGAAGGTGTTTATCAGCTGTAGTTCTCTGGTTGAAATTTGGGGTCACTCATGTATACTATCATATCATCTGCAAATAGTGAAACTTTGACATCCTCCTTTCTGACTTGTATTTCCTTGGTCTCCCTTACTTGTGTTATTGTTCTAGCTAGGACTTTAAGTACTATATTGAAGAAATATGGAGAGAGTGGGCAGCCTTGCCTTTTCCCTAATTTCAGTGGGATTGATTTAAGTTGATGTTGGCTATAGTCTTGCTGTATATTGTCTTTAGTATGTTTAGGTAAGTGCCTTATATACCTGATATCTCCAAGACTTTAAATATGAATAAATGTAGGATTTTGTCAAATGCTTTTTCAGCATGTAAGGAGATGATCATGTGGTTTTTCTCTTTCAGTTTGTTTATGTGGTAGATCACATTGATGGATTTCCGTGTATTGAACCACCCTTGCATGCCTGGGATAAAGCCTACTTGGTCATAGTGGATGGTATCTGTGATGTGTTCTTGTATTCGGTTTACACGTATTGAGTGTTTTTGCACCAATATTCATAAGACAGATAGGTATGAAGTTCTCTTTTTTTGTTGGGACTTTGTGTGGTTTAGGTATCAAGATGACTGTGGCTTCATAGAACGAGTTTGGTAATGTTCCTTCCGTTTCTATTTTGTGGAATAGTTTGAGGAGAATTGGAATTAGCTCTTCTTTGAAGATCTGGTAGAAATTTGCACTGAAATCACCTGGCCCTGGGCTTTTTTTGGAAGGGAGACTTTTGATGACTGCTTTGATTTCCTTAGGGGATATAGTACTATTCCATCTATTTACTTGATCTTGATTTAATTTTGGTAAATGGAATCTATTAAGAAAATTATCTATTTCATTTAAATTTTCAAATTTTGTGGCAAATAGGATTTTGAAGTAAGACCTGTGTGGATTTCCTAAGTGTCTGTTGTTTTGTCTCCTTTTTCCTTTCTGATTTTGCTAAATTGGATAGTTTCTCTCTGACTTTTAGTTAGTTTGGGTAAGAGTTTGTCTATCTTGTTGATTTTCTCAAAGAACCAGCTCTTGGTTTCATTGGTTCTTTGAATAGTTTTATTTTTTTTTCTAATTTTTTGATTTCATCCCTGAGTTTGATTATTTCCAGCTGTCCACTCCTCTTGGGTGTGTCTGCTTTTTTCCCCCTAGGGCTTTCAGGTGATCCATTAAGTTGCTTGTATGAGATGTTTCAAATTTCTTTTTGAAGGCACCTATTGCTATGAACTTTCCTCTGAGCACTGTTTTCATCGTGTCCCATAATTTTGGGTATATTGTGCCTTCATTTCATTGAATTTGAGGAAGTCTTTAATTTCTTTCTTTCTCCCCAACCCAGCTCTCATTGGGTAGGGACTTGTTCAGTTTTCATGTGCATGTAGGCTTTTTGCTGTTTCTGTTGTTGTTGATGTCCAGCTTTAGTCCATGGTGGTCAGATACACTACAGGGGATTATTTCAGTCTTATTGTATCAAAAAGGCTTCCTTTTTGACAAACTATATGGTCTATTTTGGAGAAGGTCCCATGAGGTGCTGAAAAGAAGTTATGCCCTTTTGAATTTGGGTGAAAATTCTGTAAACATCTATTAGGTCCATTTGATGTAGGGCCTCTGTAAGTGCCTTTATTTCCTTATTTGGTTTCTTTCTAGATGATCTGTCCCTTGGTGAGAGTGGAGTGTTGAAGTCTCCCACAATTAAGGTGTTGGAATTGATGTGTGATTTCAGCTTTAATAATGTTTCATTTACAAATCTAGGTGCTCTTGTATTTGGACATAGATATTAGAATTGTGATGTCCTCCTGGTGGATTTTTTCCTTTGATAAGAATGTAGTGTCCCTCCTCATCTTTTTTGATTAATTTTGGTTGAAAGTCCATTTTATTAGATATTAGATTTGGTACCCCAGCTTGTTTTCTGGGTTCATTTGCTTAAAAATCTTTTTTGAGCCTATTACTCTGAGGTAGTATTTATCTTTGTTGCAGAGCTGTGTTTCATCGATGCAGCAGAATGTTGGATCCTCTTTCTGCACCCATTCTGTTAGTCTGTGTCTCTTTATTGGAGAGTTGAGTCCATTGATGTTGATAGAGAATAGTGAGCAATGACTGTTAGTGCCTTTTATTGTGGAGTTGGTGGTGTTACTGTGTTTCATTGCTTGTTTTCTTTTATTTTTATTTTTTTGTTGTGGACTTATCTGTATCCTATGTTTTCTTGGGTATAGTTGTTTTCGTTGGATTGGAGGTTTTCTTCTAGTATCTTCTGTAAAGCTGGGTTGCTGTGTAGATATTGTTTAAGTTTAGTTTTGTCATGGAATACTTCGTTTTCTCCACCTATGTTGGTTGAAAGCTTTGTTGGTTATAGAAGTCTGGGTTGGCATCTGTGTTCCCTTAAGGTCTGCATGACATCTGCCCAGATCATTCTGGCTTTCACGGTTTCTGTTGAGAAGTCTGGTATGATTCTGATACAGATAAAGGTAAAGGTCTACCTTTATATGTTACTTGGCCTTTTTCCCTTGCTACTTTTAATATTTTTTCTTTGTTCTGTAGATTTAGTTTTTTGACTATGATGTGATGTGAGGAGTTTCTTTTTTGATCTAGTCTATATGTTGTTCTGTAGGCCTCTTGTATGTTTATGGACATCTCTTTCTTTAGGTTGGGAAAATTTTCTTCTATGATTTTCTTGAAAATATTTTCTAGACCTTGGAGTCTGGAAACTTCTTTTTCATCAATTCCTATCATTCTTAGATTTTGTCTTTTCATGGCATCCTTGATTTCTTGGATGTTTTGTGTTTGGGACTTTTCTGATTTTACTTTTTATTTGAGGGAAGTATCAATTTCTGCAAGTGTATCTTCAGCACCAGGGATTCTGTCTTCCATCTCTTGTATTCTATTGGTGATGCTTACCTTTGTGGTTCCTGATCTTTTCTCTAAGTTCTCCAGTTCCTGGGTTTTCTCTGTTGTGTTTCTTTATTTATTGTAATTCTGTTTTCATTCCTTGTATCATATCCTTCATCTGTTTGAATGTGTATTCCTGTCTTTTCATGATGGCCTCTATTTTTTGTTCATTTCTACTCTATTTGCCACTATTTGTGCCTCTTCTTGTGCCTCTATTTGTTTGGCTGTATTTTCCCGTATTTCTTTGAGAGCTTTGTTCATTTCCTCTTTATTTGTCTCCTTTGTGTGGCCATTTCTTTGAGAGTTTTGTTCGTTTCCTCTTTATGTGCCTCTAATAACTGCGTTAGCATTGCATTCAGTTAATTTTCCTGTGTTTCTAATGAATTGAAATATTCATTGATTTTTTTTTTTGGGTTGCTAGTGAAGCTATGATGTCCTGTTTTTTGTTGGATGTGTTCTTACGCTGACCTCTAGCCGTCTGCTTATCCATAAGCTTCGCTGTTTTTTCCTGAAGTCTTTACTTCAGACTGGGTCTGTCTTTCTCTGGTGTCTGTAGTATTCAACTTCAGAGTTTCAGAACCCCTGCTGTTCAGATCCAGTGCGCACTGGTCTCCGCCATCTTAGATCTCTGCTTGAAATATCATTTTAAGAAATTTTCCAAATTTATACAGACATCAAAACAAAATATACTTAAATAAGAATGACTCAAAGAAATCAGGGTCTTTATAGTTAAGCAAGCAATCAACAGACGATATAAACCATAGAATTGGAGAAAATGTTTGCAAACTTTTGTACTGTTAAAAGGAGTTATTAATAGTATAGAAAGAACTTAAAAATATGTTAATAGCAGGAAAACAAGTAATGCTGTTAAAAAAAAAACTGATCCAGGGTTTGAAAAGCTGTTTCTCAGAATAAGACATACAAATACCTAACAGTTGTTTTAAAAAGAAAGTACACAGTGCAGGGGTATCTGACAGAAGGCTAATATACAGAATATATAAAGAACTAAAGAAGTTAAAAAGCAACAAATCAAGTAGTCCAATTAAAAATGGGGTATAGAGCTAAACAGACAATTCTCTGTAGGGGAATATAGAATGTCAGAGAAACACTTAAGGAAATGCTCAATGTCCTTAGCCATCAGGGAGATGCAAATCAAAACAACCCTGAGATTTCACCTTACATCCATCAGAATGGCTAAAATAAAAAAAAAATCAAGTGACAATACATGCTCTAGAGGATGTGAAGAAAGCGGAATCCTCCTCCTTTGCTGGTGGGAATGTAAACTTGTACAACACTTTGGAAATCAATCTGGTGTTTTCTCAGACAATTAGGAATAGTGCTTCTTCAAAATCCAGCTATACCACTCCTAGGCATATATCCAAAATATGCTCAAGTACACAACAAGGACATTTGTTCAACCATATTTGTAATATCTTTATTTGTTTTATTTTTTTAATATTAATCACAGGTTATATACTTTGTATCACAGCTGTATCCTGCTCCCTCATTCCCTCCGATTCCCACCCTCCCTCATCTCCTTCCTGCCCCTTTCTAAGTGCACTGTAAGGGAGGACCTCTTCCCCTTCCATCTGACCCTAGCTTATCAGGTGTCTTCAGGACTGGCTGCAGTATCCTCTTCTGTGGCCTAGCAAGGCTCCTCCTCCCTTTGGGGGGGATGTTGAAGAGCCTGCCATTGAGTTCATATCAGAAATAGTCCCTGTTCCCTGTACTAGGGTGCTCACTTGGATACTGAGCCACCATGGGATATATCCTAGCAGGGGTTCTAGGTTATATCCATACATGGTCCTTGGTTGGAGAAACAGTCTCATAAAAGACCCCTGTGACCTGATATATTTGGTCTTTGTGGAGCTTCTGTCCTCTCCAGGTCTTACTAACTCTCCCTTTTTTCATATGATTCCCTGCACTCTGCGGAAGGTTTGGGTATGAGTTTTATTATTTTTTTTATTTTTTAAAAAATTTCAGTTTATTTAGTTTACATCCCAAGGATGCACCCTTTCTCTCTTTCTCCCTGTCCTCTTCCCCTCCTTCCCCCTTCTTCTTTCCCTTTCCTTCCAGAAAAGCGGAGCCCCTCCCCCTGTATCAACCCTCTCCAGCACATCAAGTCACATCGGGACAACATAGCCTCATCCCCTCAGTCCAGGCAAAG
>JAQQSO010006736.1:0-11110 GCA_028658305.1 Pachyuromys duprasi
TAGGGTCAGAGGGAAGGGGAGGAGGACCTCCCCTATCAGTGAACTTGGAGAGGGTAATGGGAGGATATGAGAGAGGGAGGGTGGGGTTGGGAGGGAATGAGGGAGAGGGCCACAGCTGGGATACAAAGTGAATAAACTGTAATAAATAAAAATAGATTTAAAAATAAAAAGAATCTATAACAAATACTTCAAAGGTCATTATATATTATTCTCAAAATTTTATTTGGATCATGATAATGATTCTATGATTTTAAATAAAATTAAGCAAAGCTTGATGACATGAGCCAGTTATTCCAACAGGTGGGAATCAGTGACAAGTTCAAGAACAGACTGAGAACTTGAGGTACACAGAGAATCCTTAATTCAGAACAATAAAAGATGTCTGAAGGAGGGAGGACTCAGCAGATAGGAGCAGACACTGCTTTATACAACACAAGTATTTTTAAGTATAGTATGTTCTAATATAGTAATGGACTAGTAAATTTTACTTTGCATGTAAAATTTATGTCACAGTTTTTGTTTTAAAATATTTATTTTTTACTATGTGTGTACATATGTGTGCATGTGCATGTCTGTGTGTGTGCAGAAGCATGTCCAATCATGAGTATGCATGTGTGAAATCAAGTTTCTTCTTTTATTACTTTGCCACTGTTCCTTTCAGACTCTGTTTTTTTCTGAGTTTGGGGATTTGATCTCTGCTAGATTGAGAACCAGTAAAGACTCTTCTGTCTCGATGAGAAGAGGTAGCAGGTTTGGAAAGAATAACTGGTAGCTTGCTATATATGAGTTGCAATCCAAACAATATAATAAAGACTGTAAAACATAGCCTTTAACTGTTGAACCGTATCTCCAAACACATACATGAAATGTTTTCTTAAAAAAACAGACACAAAGTTTGGCTATGAGTCTCAGAATCTGATTCGAGATCCTGCTGGGTAGTCTTTCAGAAGCCCTCTATGGTAGGCTCCTGTCCTGTTTCTAGTTTTATCCTCTTCTGATGTCTATCCCGTTTGCCTTTCTGAACGAGGATTGAACATCGTACCCAGGGTCCTCCTTGTTAGCTTCTTTAGATGTACACATTTTAGTATGTTTATCCTATATTATATGTCTAATACCCACTCATAAGTGAGTATATACCATATGTGTCTTTCTGCTTCTGGGATACCTCACTCAAGATGATCTTTTCTAGTTCCCATTATTAGCCTGCAGATTTCATGATTGTCTTGTTCTTAATTGCTGAGTAGTATTGCATTGTGTAAATGTACCACAATTTGTACTTCTATTCCTCAGAAAAGGGGCATCTGGATTGTTTCTAGATGCTGGTTATTATGAATAAAGCTGCTAGGAACATGGCTGAGCAAAGGGGAAGTGTTACCAGGCCACAGGGGAAGACAATGCAGACAGTCCTGATGAGACCTCATAGGGTAGGGTCACATGGAAGGGGAGGAGGACCTCCCCTATCAGGCCCTCTGGAAGAGCAGACAGTGCTCTTAACCTCTGAGTCATCTCTCCAGCCCACTGTGGGGTTCTTAAATCATGCAATAAAGCACAATTTTCAGCTTTGAGTATTATCTTATTTGGCTTGCAAGAGACCCATTTTTTCTCTAGGATCATATACAATTCAGTCTCATGTGTCTTCTTAAAACACACATTATTTTCAGCCTTTATTTAGAATCCCTCTATCCACAGTTCCTTATGTCAAATTTTTCTCCATATCTCAGGGATATAGTAGAAAGTCTTCTTTATGAAGTGGCTTTGTTCAAACTGAGATTTTTCTATGTATGTTACTTATATATAAGTACAGGCAATCCTTATAACTTACGAATATAAACAAGACATTTATTGTTGCTATACTCTTTACAGTTAAAACATAATTACATTCCTATAACATTTAATCATGGAAAATATTCATTGGAGATGAAGGTTTACTTGAATAGAGAAATATAACTCTATAAATACAAATATTTACTCAAGTTTAAAACAATCAAGGAAATAGGAAACAGGTAAGGAGCCTACTACAGAGGGCCTCTGAAAGACTCAACCCAGCAGTGTATCAAAGCAGATGCTGAGACTCATAACCAAACTTTGGGCAAAGTACAGGGAATCCTATGAAAGAAGGGAGCCCCACAAGGAGAGCAACAGAGCCAAAATTATCTGGGCACAGGGGTCTTTTCTGAGACTGATATGCCAACAAAGGAACATTCATGGATATAAACCGAGAACCCCTGCTCAGATGTAGCCCATGGCAGCTCAGTATCCAAGTTGGTCACCTAGTAAGGGGGACAGGAACTGTTTCTGACATGAACTCAGTGGCTGGCTCTTTGACAACCACCCCACCTCCCTGAGGGGGTAGCAGCCTTGCCAGGCCATAGAGGAGGACAATGTAGCCAGTCCTGATGAGACCTGATAAGCTAAGGTCAGATGGAAGGGAAAGAGGACCTTCTTTATCAGTGAGCTTGGAGAGGGGCATGGAAGGGAATGAGGGAGGGGGCTACAGCTAGGATACAAGGTGGATAAACTGTAATTAATATAAAAAAGTAAGAATTTAATTTGAAAAACAATCACAATGCATGAAGATTTTCATATTATATAGCAATGAATTACTGTAGTCTTGTCTATATTTTTTCAATTATTTCCTAGAACATATTGATCTGCTGACTTCTTTAATCCTTGAGATTTTTAATGAATTTACTGCACCTTCCATGACCCATGTTAAAAAGCCTGTTGGCTGACTTTTCTGTACTGTGGTTATTTTTAAATATTATACTTGCTAGCTGTGAATGCAGAGTTTAACAGCATAAGATTTGAAAAAAAGTGGGTTTACATGGCATGCACTGAGGGCCGGAGAGTTTTCACCTGAGCTATTGATCTCTCTCCACTTAATCTTACTTTTCCAATCTATCCAATGAAATTCATCTTTGTATGCTAACCAAAGCTCAATAAAAATGTCTTAATCTACTACTGACTTAATATGAAAAAGTGTCGGTGACATAGAATGGAATTTGTAACATTTTATGCACAACAGAAGCTTGACAAATGTTTTGCAAGTCTGCATTCTTCTTGAGGCTTTGGAGATGCCATACCTTATCAGTTACACTTCAGTGGTAGCAACAAATTCCTAACAGAAGTTAGTACCCTTTGATGATTCTAAGCATATAAAGCAGAAATAATACTATATAGTATCACACAATAACAAAATAAATAGAAAATAATAAAATAAGGTCTCAAATTTTAAGACAAAAAAATTAGTAGCCTATGCTGCAGCACAGTTCTTAATCAGAAGTGATAAAGCATTGAGAAACAGGGTAACAGTGTTTAAGTGCCCTGAAGCAATAAAAATGGTAAATTAAAAACCTCCTCTTCCTGTCAAACAATCTCATATAGTTATGCTGCCAGCCATGATGGGTGAAATAACTACCAGAAGCTTGAAATTAAACTCTGAAGGGTTTTGATATTCTAACTAAGATAATTAAAATGAAAAGCAATGATCCATAAGTTTTAATGTGATTATTACATTATAATTTATGAAATAATGCTAAATAGAAAAGGATACACATTGTTTGTTAAGGCAAAGGGAGATTAACCTGAACAAAAGTGAAACGTTAAGAAACCAGGAGAGAGGGTGGAGCATATGCCCATACATGTCAGGACTGTCATTTACTTTACTTATGCAAATGGATCTTTAGTCACCACTAATTTAAATGAAGCTGGGAAATCAAGGCTGTGTTGTAGAGATGGACACTGGTGAGGATATGTCAATGCCATGGGGAAAAACTCATTTTGACCTTAACATAGTGTAGAGAGTATGACTCAATAGTATGTGTCCAATGACTCTGTGACACCAAAACAAGATCTCAAATTTTAAGTTGAATGGTAAAGAGTAATATGTTTGGCAAGCAGGATAGGTGATAGGTCATAGATGGTGGGCATAAAGAAAATCATAAAATACATAAATTTAAGAAGTTCAATTATTTTTTAACTTTTCCTTTCAATGGCATAGGAAAAATAAATTTTATTTATTTATTTATTTATTTATTTATTTATTATTCTTTAATATTAGTTACAGTTTATTAACTTTATATCCCTGCTGTATCCAGTTCCCTGTTCTCTCCCAGCCTCACCCTCTCATCCTCATCTCCTCCAGTCCCTTTCATGTCCTCACTGAGAATAACAACAGAAACATCATTATATGTTTTTCTGTATAGGAAAGAGAATTGTGTTACACTTTTAAGATAGAATATCGTACACTCTTTAATATCTTAGTTAACATTGAGCTAAGTATGGTTCTGTAAAACTATAAGCCAAGCATTTAAGACAGTGTGGTAATAGGATCATAAACTCAAGGCCAGCATTGGGTAAATAACCAGTTCAAGGCCAACTTGGACTATGGAAGACATAGTCTCAAGAAAAATAAATAAATAAAGTAAGATTAATAAAAATATAGAAGATTATTTTCGCTGGTAGTCAACAATCAGTAGTGATAGTAGATTCTCCAATATCTTCAACTTCATTTGTGCTGAGTAGTTAGGTTTCAGCCCCACATGTGATTTCTCTCTTTTTTAGATTTTATGATAATTTGGATTATATTTGTTTCATTATTATTACTTATACCACTTGTTTTGGGTTTTTGTTTTTACAATGCCAAGGTATTAAAACACATTTCTAGAGTTTTTATGCAGAGCCCAATTAACATAGATATATAAATTTTTACTTTATGATGATAATGTATAACAATTAAATATAGAGTTGAAAACCTAGCAGAAATTCCAAAATAAGGAATACTCAGATGTGTAAATAATTATAGTAATTTTATATTGTTAGAGTTATTTCAGATTAAGTTCATCAGCCCATGCATGTTGAGTAATGAGAATAAGGTTGTGTGTGTGTGTGTGTGTTTTGTGATAAGTTTTTATAGAATCCAGATGTTACTGCAGTGAGGAAGGGCAGTTAAGAGCCTTTCCCCTCTCAGTTAATGCTCAAATTTCTATAGCTCATATGGTCATGTGGATTCTTCTACTTCTTACAGCCACATCTATCTTGTTTGGCATTTAGACCAACACTAGCTTAATAGAGAATTCAAAATTAAATCTTACTGCTTCTTGGATATGGCTATATCCTTGCCTGGTCAGTAAGAGAATCTAAAAGTGTGATATGTTTTTTTTTTATCTGTCTCTTCCAGTAGGTGCTTCATGTCTGAGTTGCACATAAATAGAAAAACAAACAAACAAAAATACCCCACCAGCTTTAATTTCTAATTTACAGCCTCCTCACAACAGAATGACCAAACAGACCTGAATATTCTCAAGGGTCACAATAATTGATACATTGTTAAAAACCCATGAATATAGTTCCACACAGTACCCCATTTCTTAGGTAGCATTGTTGTATGATTGAGCACAAATAATCTGTTTAATGCATTTTTGACTAAAATGAATAATTTTGGAGTTTGAAAGACAGAAAGACAGCTGGCTTTCTACTTGGGCTTGAAGGAAAATATATCTGCATTCCACGTTTAGTTTGCTACATAAATGCTTTCTACATAATCTTACATTTTACATTAACTCACTAAAATGTTATTTAAATGAGGCAAATACAGAGGTGAAGACAGTAAGGTGTTCTGAAGATATAATTTCAGAGGTATCTGGTGAAATTTTATTCCCTCTAGCTGTGATCATTGCTTTGAAAATTGTAATAACAGATCATGTGCTTTATACTTGATATTCCTGAATACACACTTGTATCAAATTAAGTCCATCTGTTACTTCTTGAAAAGCTGAAAAGCAGTATTTTTTATCAGAATTAATTTTTTTTATTCTCACAGCTCTGGCCCTCCCTTCATGTCCATTGTAACATACACGGTTGCTGTGGATGTGTTGATTTTCAGTACTTTAAATTAACTATCCCCATAACTCATTATCGAGCAGTCAGCAACATAATAAGGGTTATTGAGCAATGGCCGTGTGAAAATCCTGTCCTATACAATCAATGATAAGTGGTTACAGTGATATTGAAACCTGGCACCCTGAAGTCAACGACACTGCTATCAACAAGGGTTTAAACAGCTCTAATATCTTAGGTTTAGCAGGGTGTTTAATTATTGTCTAACTTAACGTATGTCTCCCCCAAAACTTCTCTTATATATTTGACTACGTGAGTTGCTTTAAAGAAATTCTATTGTGGACTCTTTCATAGTTAATACATGGGTTCAAATGGCATTTCAAATCAATGCACATGAGATTCAGAGAACTTTGTTACAGGCCACTATAGGCATGTTTCATGCATTTGAATAAGATTTTCATACATAAAGAAACACAAATATTGCAGCAAAATAGGTAATATTATAGGTTAAATAGAGAGTATAAAGGCCTGTAATATAATTATATTACTTTTTATGAAAATCATATTGGATTGAAAGTCAAAATATAGACTTAATCCCTTTGATTTATCTTGATCTTCTTTTATTTTATGTGTGACAATGTGTGTGTGTAACATGCACCTGCTTATTCACATATGTCAGGAGAGACTCATGTGTTTCTTGTTCAGTCATTCCCCATCTTATTCCTTTCTTAAAGGTCACAAAAACATGAAACTTGTATTTTATGTAGATATGGTAACAAAGTGCAAGTGAAATCTGTAGATCAGATATTAGAGGTCTAAGTAGAGAAAGGTTTTAGGAAGGACTAGTGAATGTCATTGTGTGAAGACAGTTTCAACTATAGTTCAAAGAGAAGCCTTTCATGCAATGAGATGATTTAATGGCGTTTTTAACTGTGAAAAAGCCAACTGTTGAGCCGAGGAAGAAAGGCTGGGGCTTTCTCCCTGAGAACAAATTTTTATTATACCTTTTCTAAAAAATGGCCCTTGCTGAGAAGTTGAGAAAGGGTTAATATTCCTCTAACAAAGGAGTGAGCTGAAATATGGAGAAAAGATAAATTAATTTATATGGAGAGAGACAATTTATTTTCACTTGTACAGTTATAGAACAGACTTAATTTGTACAGGGTCATCAAGGGAATACCCTTAGAAAGTTGGACTGTAAAAATTTACAGAATGAAATGAAGTGGAAAGAATTAGAAGCAGAGGATTCTAAAGTGTGTTAATGAAACCCAAGTATGAAATCATACATACTTTTATAATATAGACAGCAACAGCAAAAGAAAATGAAGTCTATTTCTGAAATGCATTAGAAAGGAGGAATGTACTTCATTGTAGACACACACACACACACACACACACACACACACACACATACATACCTGTCTTTATCAAAGTCCTCTGCAAAATTTTTTTCATTTATAGAACTCCTAAGGCCAGACTAAACTGTAAATATTGAAGAATAAAGTCAACCTTCAGATGACACTGTTTCATTCTATGTTTATTCTGCAGGATTTCAAAAAAATTAAGTCAGAGTGAGTTTTAAAATTTAATTAATATTCCATTAGTTCAAATTCATTATAATAGAAAAGTACGAGGAGATTTCAAACTTCAGCAAATCTTTTTAAGCAGCAGATGAAATAGAAGTTTATATAAGTTAATGTGCCATTTGGCATACATTGGGGACTAGCAATTGTAGTTTCTAATACATTGTAAAGATCCTGAAATGCCAACCTCTTTCCAGTATTTCTGTAAGCTTATCTATTATCCTGGAGTTATCATTGGTTTTTGCATAGATTGTTCTGAGTCTCCTCTTTTTGATACTTATACGCTTAATGTCAAAGCTGAACTATAGCAATTTTCCTAATAAAATAATAAACATATAATAAAGAGAATAATAAACATATTTCATCTTCTTGATGACTCTGTATTTTCAAGATGAACAAATATTAGAAAACTTAGTCCATTTTTCTTGTTTGTTCTGATGAAGAAAGTAAGACAAGAAACAGTTAAGCCTATTGTTTTTTCAGATCACATATTGTACAAATTATGATGCATAGATAATGTTTTGTTTTGAAATATTTTTTGAGTGGGAAAGTCACTTTGAATATAGCCTTCCTATTTCATATGGATAGAGGCTAATATTTGGCAGAATGTATTGCACGAAAGCAGGAGTTTGAAGCTCGCTGATCAAGTTTCATCCACACATAAGAGGTGCACACACATACATGCATAAACCTACACACACACACAGAGAAGATAGAGTGAGGCTATAAACCCTTAAAGACTCTCTTCCCCAGTTACATATTCCCTCCAGTATGGCTTTACCTCCCAATTAAACAGTGTCACCAACAGGGAAATAATTGTTCAAACACATGAACATTTTTCATTTAAATCACCATAAAAAGACACATTTTATTCCACAGAATATAAATTTTACATATTTTATTATATCAACATATTATTCATTAAATATACTATAAAATGAAGACTTGCAAATTATGTATCAAATATTATTACGACGTTAAGAAAGGAAGAAACAATCTAACTTTCTTAAACTTTCAGTGTAACTCATATCACTATAAATTAGACTTGTCGATTTTGAATATCTCATGAGTTAATTGCACTCATTTTTAAAAAGTTAAATAAATGGCATAAAATATGTCATTTCAATAACCTATCTATAAAGTATAAAAATCAATAAAGTATACAAAAAATGCAACAAGATTGAGTATTTATTGATTTATTTCCACAGAAATTCACATTTTTCATGGACGTGATGGGTAGAATGGGAAAGTCCTCCATAGTCTCAGTTGAATACTGAGTCAGCAGTGAGTGGAACAGTTTGAGAAGTTTTAGAGCATTAGAGATTTGGCCTTGTTTTGATAGATGTGGCTTTGTAAAAGGTGCTTTACAAAGAATGTGCTGTCAGGTTTTTAAAAACCCACAAAAGATCCACATTATCTCTTTTTCCCTGTGTGTCTGAGGCTTGTGAATAAGGATGTAAATATCATATCTACTATCTGCTGTTCTAGTTACATACCTATTTGTTTCTTGCCATAATAATCATGAACTAACCCTCTAAAATTGTAATTAATGCCCTAAGTAAAATTAAATGTCTTATTCAAGTATTGCCTTTTCATAGAAATAGAACAATAACTAAAGTAGCAATTAAGATTTTCATTTACTGTAGAATTTAGAGCATTGTTCAACAAATGAGCTTGACCCTTGCCAGTTGGAAAGTGATTTCCTTTGTCTAGTTTGCAATGGCCTAGCTTTTTGGTCCAAGCTTGGAGGATGAACAATTAGTTCAATAACATGCTGACAAGAAAGTCTACTTCTTCAATGTCTTATTTTAAACCTCTAAGAAAATCCCCTCTGCTACTCGCAAACTGTTGCTAATTTCAGACTTGCTAAAATGGAGACTGTCTCAGTTGAATTTCTTCTTGGTTTAATAATCCTTCAAACATTTTAGAATGTTCTGTTTTTCCCCAATTTTGAGTGTGTAATTAAGAAAGAAGAAAAAATAAAAATTCCCCAAAAGGAACATTAAAAATTATCTTCCATTTTAACTTTTTGTATAATGAAGTACATGTATCAATGTGAATGAAAAAAAATAGTAACCAGGGTGATGAAGAGATGAATCAGCACTTAAGTGCACATGTTGGAACATAAGTACAAAGGACCTGTGTTCAATTTCCAGCAACCACTGAGTAGTCCATCACCAAGAGTTGCAATTTGGGAATCAAACACCCTCCTCTGACTTCCACAGGCACCAACCATGTATGTGGTAAATTACATACATCCAGGCTGAACATGTATGCACATACAATAAAAATCAATCTTAGAAAATATATAGTGTTCTATGATATTTTCAAGGAACTTAGAGCAAGTAATAAAATGTGCAGCAACACAAGCTCCTTTCATTTAATGTTACAGTATTTAATTTTAACCTTTGGTTATTATTTGGTATGTGTGAAAACATTTCTACATTACTTATAATACACATCAGTGTAAACATATGTAAAAAATGTGCTTGAATAATAGGCAAGGAAAATATCATTACATATCCAAGATATCTGGAAAAATAATAATTGGCAGGTGTGATGGATGTAAAGCACATGGAAGAACCCAGGGATGTGGAGAGCCAGTTACCATTTGATATTTTCTGGCATATTTTAAAATTCTCAACATGGCTTTCCAGTTTCACTATGCACTTTCTTTGTGAAATAAAGTTTTCTTTAGATGCCTCTGAAGACCCAGACTCTCTCTCTCTCTCTTTTCTTTTTAAATATTTTCAAATTGTTCACTCTCATGACAATCAGCTGACATCTATCTGAAGTTGTTACCTAGGAGATTGGTACTTATCCTTGGTTCTTAGCTTATTCCAGATGATGCTTCCTGAGGACATTACTATGGGATTGATATTCTTGTTCTGTTGTCCCAACATCATGCCATTTATTGTGAAAGTGATGGCCTGTGAAGCCAGAGATGTCCCAGCAGTTAAAAGCAGTTTCTTTTCTTGCACAGGATCCAGTTAGGTCCTCAACACAAATCTTGTGGCTTACAATGCTTGTTTCAGAATGTTGGATCCCTTTACCTATACTCTGAGAGCTTAAGTGTCACATATGTATACATTCATACATGCAAACAAACCCTAGCACACATAAAATAAAAATAAAATGAAGAAATCTTTAAAATGACAATGTGTACAGTGTAATTTATTCATTGTATTTTCTGCATTTACTCATGTTTGTGTGTATTAGTGAAGGCTAGGGAGTTGTCAGGTGGACATCTGTGGATAATTTGCAGGACTCAGGTCTTTTCACCATCATGTGAATCATGAATCACAGAGATTCAGGTCTTTAGTTTTGGTTAAGGCACCTCATTCCTGAGTTACCTTGCTTATCATTACAACTCAAAGGACTAGGGTAGAAACACCAACTCTATCATGTTTATTTCCGCATTCCAAATACATACCGGTGTGAGAATTTACAGTACAAATAAACTGATATTTTTGGGTAGTAGAATGAATATTGTCTTAACAAATAACAGTTTAAATTAATATCTACATTTATTAACTAAGTTCTTCCAGTATTTCAAAAATGTAATATTAAATGTATGAGATTGGGATTTCACATGAGTAAAATGGCCATTATCACAGCTGATGTAATTATGTTCAATATTACATTACATTGAAAATGCTGATTAAAACCTATTTTATTTGTGGATAATA
>JAQQSO010006737.1:0-11109 GCA_028658305.1 Pachyuromys duprasi
TACAGTTTATTTACTTTATGTCCCAGCTGTAGCCCCCTCCTTCATTCCCTCCCAATTTTACCTTCCCTCCCTCTTCTCCCATGCCCCTCCCAAAGTTCACTGATAGAGGAGGTCTTCCTCCCCTTCCCTCTGACCTTAGCCTATCAGGACTCATCAGGACTGGCTGCATTGTCTTCCTCTGTGGCCTGGTAAGGCTGCTCTACCCCTCAGAAGGAGGTGATCAAAGAGCCAGCCCCTGAGAACATGTTAGAAACAGTCCTTGTTCCCTTTACTAGGGAACCCATTTGTAGACTGAGTTGCCATGAGCTACATCTGTGCAGGGGTTCTAGGTTATCTCCATGAATGGTCCTTGGTTGGAGCATCAGTCTCAGAAAAGACCTTTTTGCCCAGATTTTTTTTTGGTTCTGTTGTTCTCCTTGTGGAGCTCCTGTCTTCTCTAGGTCTTTCATCTCCTTCTTCTTTCATAAGATTCCCTGCACTCTGCCCAAAGTTTGGCTATGAGTCTCAGCATCTGCTTTGGGTAGAGTCTTTCAAAGGCCCTCTGTGGCAGGCTCCTGTCCTGTTTTCTCCCTTTTCCGATGCCTGTCCCATTTGCTTTCTTGAATGAGGATTGGTCATCTTATCCAGGGTCCTCCTTCTTGCTTAGTTTCTTTAGGTGTACAGATTTTAGTATGTTTATCCTATATTATATGTCTAATATTCATTTATAAGTGAGTATATAGCTTCAAATTTATAGAAATCTGCCTCTCTCTGCCTCCTGAGAGCTGAGATTAAAGGCATGCACTATCACATCTGGCTAACATTTTAAGAGTGACATTTTAAGACCTGAAAAATGAGGGCAGCAAAGAGACCTTTAGATATTGAAAAGAGCTTGATGAAACTTCAGAGAAACAAAATCACAAAAACAGAAGTTTGGGGAGATGGCACAGAAAGAATAAGATGAGGCAGAAGAAATGGCACTGACAAGGGTCAGACCAAGGAGGAAATTGCAGAATTTGGATTGGATGCTATGTGAAACAGGACATCATTTTAAAACCCAAGTTGTTGGGTGGCTTCATGCAAAAAAGCAAATCAACATCTTGAGGGCAGAGAGGTCACTTTTACAAAAGGGGGTCCCCAGGAGGAGATGATGGTCTAATAAAAGTGTCACTGTGACTCCCTCTTTGATGACTGTAGCTCCCAGAACTGACTTTCCCTGTACTCAATAAGGTATAAGTAGTTGAACTCACATGGATAATGCTTTGGGGTTCTGAGCAAAGCTTAGCTTTATATTCTTTCTCCCTTCCTTTTCCCCACAGTGTTTGGAGCCAGATGCTCTGTTACTCACAGCTGGTGGAGATTTGGAGGAAGAGCTTAGAGAAGAGGTGGTTGAGAGAGTTTCCCTCCTCCTCCTGTATTACATCATTCACCAGGAAGAGATCTGTTCCTCAAAGCTCAACATGAGCAACAGAGAGTATGCATTTTACCTGCATAGCCTCCTTGGCCTCAGGCAGGATGAAGACTCATACTTTCTTTCACAGAAGGAGACTGATGACATCTTGGCTTTCACCAGGAAGTACTTTGGCACATCTGGTAGCCAGGTAAGAAGTAATGAATGGCTGAGTGTAGGGCTGGCCTTACTTTTGCCATTTTACTCATTTCTAGGACATAAGTGAACTTCGAAGAAAGACAGGTATTTCTGGTTTTAACTACAGGATAGTAAGTGACATAATTTAAAATTCTGAGTGGAAATGAAATGACTAAGTGGAGGATGACTTTTAGCCAGAAGCTGGGTAGGTGGATGGGTAGGCAGGCCAGGTGACAGGTCAGCGCTCATCTCCTCAATACTCAGTGACTCAAGGCTTTTGATCCGTATCCAAGAGATGAACTGCAGTGGTGGAAGACTTGTGTCTAGTGCCTTGGCTTCTGGCCAGGGAAGAAGGCAGAAACAGATGAAGAGATGAGTTCATCATTGTGATTTCATTGATGAAAAAGCTTGCAAAAGCTTTTGCAATAATAAACCCCAAACAGCAACCCCTCTGCCGGTTAGCACTTTGTGTCCATACTCATGTTTCTCCTTTCCTGCCAGCTCCTACTCTCAGAAAATGGGCACCTGGTCTTCTGCCGCCTTACTATATATACTGGCATTTCAAGACAACTTTTACTTCCCGGTTTACAATGGGAAGGTTTAGAAGACAAAGGAATCTGCAGTAAAGTTTCTTCTCATTGTATGGAACTGGGGTGATGGCTTGCTGGGTGAAATGCTTTGAGCACAAGCATGGACACCTGCACTTGGATCTCTAGCACCTCTGCAAAAACCAGGCGCTTTCATTCCTCCTGTAACCTCTGGGGTTGGAGGCAAACAGGCAGACAGGTGGGACTTTCAGTCAGCCAGTCTATCCAAAATGGCAAGCTGCAGATTCAGTGACAGACGCTGTCTCAAAAAAATAGATGATTACTGATGTTGACCTCTGGTCTACACGTGGGCACACACAGGCCACATACACATTTACACACAGCACACACACATGCGCACACCCATCATCATTACCATTGTCATTGATACTGCGGAATGAACCCAAGGCTCTGTGCATGCTAGGCAAGCACTCTACCCACTGAGCCTACACCTTCTGCCTCATAAATCTTGAGTCATATTTCCAGAAGAGTTCTTTGAGAATCCATACCACAGTTTGGAGGAGTGTGACCATTTATGAAACAATGGCTATGAATGTATTTTTATCTTTCAAATTATTCATTGATTTATAAAAAACAAACTTAATTCTTAGTATCAATTCTGTTAAGAGCCAAAGCTCTCTGTGGTCCTGTTTTCTGGCTCAACAACTAGTAAGCACCCCTTTAAAATTTTGCAAATGAGCTTAATATCTCTTCTTATTGGTATAAAAGGAAGAGCATATTACTAACCATCTTGCAAAGATCTGTATGGAACCTCTGTTCCTGTGAATATCAACTTTTGGCCCAGTTGTTCCTGTTTTAGAAAATGGTTCCTTCATGGAATTCATTTTTTATTTTGAATAAAAAGGTATTCCTATATGCAACATCTTCATTGCAGTTTCTCTGTGATGTAAGATTGGCTTGAATAATCAGTCCACTAGGATTTTAGGCATCTTGCCTGTTTACTGCCTTTCGATGCAGATTAAATAGAAATGGAAATGCAGTACTTAAAGGCAGATGGTGAGTAGCAGTGGGCTTCTGTGTATGCCCCCCACACGGTCAATGTTCAGCCTTTGCAGTGTTTGTTAAATCAAACATTTTTAGAGAAGAAAATATCAAGACACAGAAAACTACTTTTTACATCCAGTTAACAAGAAGTAAACTACCTTCATGAGCCTTGTCTAGGCGTTAGGACAGTGAGCTCCTAGAGATACCAATATATGTGACTCCTAGATGGTTCCTAGAGCCCATCTACCCACAATTACCTAGGTAGTCAGTCAGTCCAGACTTGGCAGAAGGCTGTTACATCTTTCTGCAGGCTGCTGTTTTGTCGTTGGCAGCATAGAAGCTACACATCAGTCTTGTCAGCTCTTAAAATGCACAGGACTTGGCTTCCATAGGCCAGGCCCCCAGTAGCCATTCTAGATGGTTTTCAACCAACTTTTAGGAGTAGTTTAACATCTTAGTGTCCTCATCCAGTCCCACGCCAAGACCAGAATATAAATACCACCCTGCTCCTTCCGTCGTGTTCATTGGTATTTATGTTTCATTGTCTTTAATCAATCCCTGGTGCCCTCACCTTTGAAGATCTTTCTTGATGTGTTCAGGTCTATGATAAGTATCCATGGATTTATCCATAGCTTATTCTAGCCACATCTGTTCTCCCAGGGAGGTATTGGATGTACTCTAAGGACTTTTTGGGTCAAAACAATGCTGAAGACTCTATTCTTGGCAGAAGCTTGTGACTATAATGTTCTTTTTTACAACATTTTTGAAAACTTTACATCATTGTGAGGGTCATGCTGTTATAACTCAACTGGCTCCTTTCATAGGACTTTTCAAAATTCATCAAAAATGTGTAAAAACATTTCTGAGGGTGTAGTCCAGAGTAAAACACTTGGAAAGCTCACATGAGCTCCTAATTTCCACCCCAGACTCCCACTGCAGCTGAGAATAGACCTCTGTCAAGCTTACCACTAGACCTCAGAGAGAATAACTCCAAAAGGCTGTCTTATTCCTTCTCCAGGGTCACAAGAATTGAATGTTGACATGATAACCTATGCTTATATTTTCTTTGGATGAACCAACTCACTCCAGTTCATTGATAGTGGGCTTGTCATTGTACACGGCCATAGCAGGTATTTTGAAAAGTAAACAAGATCAATAATATGATTTAAGGCAAAATTTTACCTTCTCAGGTGTGCATAATTTAATCAGGAAAAATGAATACACACATAAAAAGGCTACCTGTCTTCCGTTCTGTAAAAGTTCAGGGAATACAGATACTATGTTAGAGTGGACCATGTACTCACTGTAGTGAGTATACACTGAGCTTGGGACCTAAAGTGGATGTAGTGGTACATATTGTGTCTTAGTTGCTTTTCTGTTACTATCACAAAAATACTTTGACAAGATCAACTTAAGGAAGTATAGATGTATTTTTTGGCTCATAGTTAAAGAACAGTCCACCAAATCAGGGAAGTCAAGGATGTAGGAGCCTAAACACTTAGTTGGTCACACTGAATAAAAAAGAAGACAGCAATGAATATTTGTAATCAGCCTGCTTTCTCCTTTTTAGATAGCCCAGAATCCCAGCCGCAGGGAATGATACTACCTACAGAGTCTTTCTACTTAAGTGAAGCTCATAAAGACAATCTCCCATAGGAATGGTTAGAAACCCTTCTCCCCAGTGATGGAAAACCTCATCATTAATTAAGATTAATCATCATGGGTTAACAGTGCACCATCATAGGTAGTATCCAGAGCTGAAAGTCATTTAGTCTACAAGAGTCCTTGAATCTAGGAGAAAATTCACCAAGGGAAAGAATGCAAACTGTAAGAGCAGGGGATCCACTTCAAAAAGTATATCTTCAAGACAGTCACAAGGAAGGATGAGTCCCAGGAGGATGGGATTAGATTTGAAGAGTCTATTTGAAATGTTTCTCTTATCAAGGTCCTTCTGGGATAATAGAATGATGACCATCATTCCTACAGACCAGTCTTCTTTTAGATGAACAATTCCTCATGCATTGGTGGAGACCTTAGAGAAGACTTGTTTAATGAAAATCCAGAAGCTAACATTTGCATTTCCCTTTGATTTTGGTTATAGTGTATGGAGACAAAGGTGCTACAGAGGAAATCTGGCATCCAGGGCAGCAATGGTGCTGATGAAAAGACACTTCCTCAGCTGGCTGCAACCATCATTGCTCTGTCACTCCAAGGGCTTTGTCTGGGGAGAAGAGATGTGCCGTCCCCAGATGACTTTACAGAGTACACTTTCAGGTTTTTCAACAGTACCAGTGCCCTCCACCTATCTGGTAAGGCTGTTTTTCGTGAAGCTGATTATTTCTAAGTCACATCTGTCTGATTTAATTGTGCCAGAAAACAAATGCTACAGCAATTTGTTGACTGAATTTATTCAGGTCTGTTTTAACCACCCTTTTCTCTTGGCATGTGATGAGAGAACACAGATGGCCTTTCAGGACAGAATTCTATCAGTTGATACACATAAACATGAACTTGGCCCATTTTTGTAGAGATAGAAATTATGGATATGGAGTCTAATCAACAGATTTTAGAACCTATCTTGAGAACTAACTAAAGGCTTCTTTATTTCATCTATAACATTGGACTTGATTGGGATGACATAGCAGTATAGAATGATGAAATGGTATTCAAAATGGTTCAAGAAGCTCTGAAGCACCTTGCACATAATCATAACAGCAAGCCATTCTGCTTCTGTTTAAGCAGAAGTAACTTGTGTGTTATTCATCTACTTTATTTCTGATAACCAACACTTGGAGACTCTGAGATGAAATGTGATGCTAGGAAGGAAATATGAATATTCATTTTGTATGTTTCTTTGCATTTAATAAAGAAAATAGCTTGAAAGTTAAGTATCTGAAATAAATTGAAAGTTCCAATATCTGAATCCAAGTGCCTGTAAGAAGATTTTCTTTTTAATCTCACTACCAGTATCAACAAAAAGTAATCACTTCTCAGTATTGGAGAATATGGGATTACATTTCTGTTAAGTCTTAAAAAATTTTTTATTTTTTAACGAATCAGGGTCCAGATAAGATCTAAAATAAAAAGAGCTAGGAAGATGGAGCAGTGGTAATGTGCTTTCTATAAAAACATGAGAGGCTGAATTGAAATCCCAGTATCTAAATAAAGCCACACATGGTAGAGATGGCAAGATAGGCAGACACAGAAGAATGCACCAGAAGCTCATGGGCCAGCTAGCCTGACATACATAGCAGGAACAAGAGACACTGTCCAAAGCAAGCTGGAGAGTGAATATTGACACTTAGACTCTACACACATGGCATGCACATTTGTGCCTGTGCTCACACAGATAAATAGACATAGACACAGACAATTACAACTAAAATCCATAAAATGTAAGATGTTAGTAGGTTTCTCATTTCCTTTACAAGTGGCATATGCCTCTACCTCCATTCTGCCTATTTTATCACAAATTCCTTTGTTGGGTCAGTAGAGGGGTGTTTGCCCTATGGATTGCTGACTGCACTCAGAGTTACCATGAACTTCCATGCCATGCATCTCCTGTGTGCTGTGTGTATGTGAAAATTTGATTCATTTTCAGTTATTTATAGAGGAGTACTACTTGATGGCTGGTTCTCTTTTGCATGAGGTTCATAAGCTTCTGGTAATTGTCTATATTGATTATTTGAAGATTATAAAATGATAATCTAATGCTCTCATCTGGTCTTCCCTCTGCTCTCTGGTCCTTTTGATCTTCAACGAAAGAGTTCAGAGGAGTAAAATATAGTACATAAGATGCACACAGTGCAATTTAGAGTAGAGGAAGGCACATCCTCTGGTGATGACAGTAGACAGAAGACCAAGGGACCATTGTGAGCAGAATACCCACTGGGTGAGAGTAGATGATGGCCAGAAACCACTCTGCCAACCTATTATGTAAGTAGATTTTATATTGGTTATAAAGATTGGGACAGCTAGCTCTCCTGAAGGGCATTTTCCTGTCTGAGGGCTTGGAAGGCCCATTTGGATTGACCCTGACAGGAGGGGTCAAGGGTCAATCCTTGTGCTCTTTATCAGAATGCTTCCTACCAGCTGGTTAACTTAGGAGCTTTGGAGCTTGTAGAACCAGGTTTAGGTAGTAATCAATTCTTGATATTTTGGGAAGATTGGAATGTCAACTCTTCTCCCAGATACAGAGAGATGATTCAGATCCATTCTTCTGGCCACAAAATTAGAGTCTGTAGTTTCTGACCTTGCTATTGTAAACTGTTGATTATGAAGGAGGGCTATACCCTTGATATCCTTATAATCTGCTCCATGAAAATTGTTTTTTCATTGGTTTCCTGAAGAGTTTCATATATATATGTATCATGTCCAAACAAATACAACATTGCCTCCTTCCAATTCCTGCAATTTTGTTTGCTCTCTCATTTGCCAGCTTTGGTTAATAATTGCAATATAATGTTAAAGAGTATTGTGGGCCACTTGTGTCCTGTGGTTGTGAGGTTGAAAGAAAAGACTGCAGTAGTTTATCATTAAATTTATTTATATTTATAAACATATTTATAGAGTCTCTTACATTCACCCACAGTTTCATATTTCAAAAGCTCTTCATTTTCTATAATAAATTTGAACAAACTGAAAATTTTACCCAAAAGAAAATTCAGGTCATTTTTTTTCAACCTGAAGAATTTCATTCGGGGACTGGCAAGATGGCTTTTTCAGAAGACTGGAGTCCTGTACTTAGCATCCATATGACGTTTGCTACTTGCTTGAAGCTCCAGCTCCAGGGAACTTACTGCCCTTTTCTGGCCACTGTAGGCCACCGCACACACATACACATACTCATGCTCACTTAGACATGCATGTACATAAATAAAAATTAAACAAACCTTTCATAAAAAGCATATAATTCCATATTCCTTGTACTATATGTCTACTAGCAAAGAACTTTCTCATTTAGTATTTACCAATTCATTTTGAGGGCGTTTTTCTTTTTTGTTAGCTGTAAAACCATTGATCGACAGCTGTATCTTTCCATTCTGTGAGTGCAGCATCCTATTATTTTTTTGGCTTTCATTGTTCAGATGGGAAATCAGCCATCATCTGTCACACATTTATGAATCACTTTAGCTATTGCTTCAAGATTTTGTTTTGAATTTTAACCAGCTTGACAATGAGATGTCTGGACTTGGATATTTTCCTATTTAATCTTCTTGGTGTTTGGTAAGATTCCTGAGCATGCTAATGAAGATCTTATAACACATTTGGGAAGCTTTTGGCCATTGTTTTCAGCAGCTTTTTCCTTAGCATTTGTCCTCTCTTTCTGTGGCTACTAATCCATGTCAGTCGATAATAACTATTGTTTTCTAGGTCTCTGAAATTTATTCCAATTTTTTTCTCAATTCTTCAGGAAGGATTGCTTTTGTTACTCAATTGAAATGATGAGTGATTTTTACCTCCCGTTCTCTCACATTATCATTGAATCCTTTTTGTAATTATTTCACAGTTTTATCTCAACATTATAGAATATCTGCTGGAAACTTTATATAACTTTTGTCTTAATGAGCATTGCTTTTGGGTGATCTAGAACCATTTTTCACTTTAATTATTTAAATATGCTTTTATTTAGTTCATTAAGCATACTATTTTCTAACTCCTTTGAGGACTTTGGGTATGAAGCCCAACATGTATGAATACTCAGAAATGTATTCATTGAGTTTTCTTTTTCCTGAACATGGGTCACATTTTTCCAATAATCTGGAAAGCTCATAATATTTTGTTGTCATATAAAATTACTTAATAATTTTTTATATAAATGGTTATACTATTTAGGAAAATTATATTTTACTTGAGTAATGCCATATAAAATGCCTATTTTATTTAGTTGTTTTCTATAGCAATAATTTTTAAAAGCAAAGAGATGAATTAAGGTATTTAGTATGATCAACTGCAGAATTAAAAATAAGATCTAGTGCACCTCTCTAATCTTAGCCTACTTTCACTTATTTTCTTTTTTTTATATACAGCTAAAAGGAAAACATTTTGATTTATTTATGTACATTAAGGAAACATAGAATCTGCTGAGGATGTAGGGTGCTGTAAAGGAGTAAATCTGAAGAGGAGGGCATTTCTAATTTACATTTTAAAATTTGATTTTAATTTTAGTTATTTTATGTATATGCATGGGTGAGTGCATGAATATGTTTATGTGTATATGTGTGTACACAAGTGTGCCACAGTTTACAAGTAAAGGTCAGAGGAAACCTTTCTAGACTTGCTTCTCTCTTTCTATCACTTGGGGCCAAGGAATCAAACTGAATCATCAAGCTTGGTAACAAATGCCTTTCCGACCGAGCCATTTCCCTCTCCTCTTCATTATATATATTTTTTAACAAATAAAATGCATGTCTCAATAAAATGTATGTCTACTGGCACTCACTTTTATTATTTCTAGGGTATAAAAAATGTATAAAACAAGAAACACTTGTTTATCACCCAAGTTTAACCAAGGTCTTTTGAGAAAATCAGCACCCAGTTGAAACGCAAATACTCTTTTTTTGTTGTTGTTCCGCTTGCACCATTTTCAATAGAATCAAGTTTACCTTGTAAAACGTTTGTATGTGGCCATGGAAATTGTGACTACTCTAAATGTGGTCTGTCTAGTCTATGTGACAGCAGATTTTATATGAAATTTCTAGAACTAGAGCAACTTCTGAACATACTCTCTACCAGAAGGGTCTGTGCCAAAAAGGATATCCTCCACCAACACCAAAGGAAACAAAATATGACAGTACATGGCTGGGGAGACCGTAAGACACCTACAGCGACGGACAAAGAGTACAATGAACATTCTGTTTCCTGGGATCAGGTACTTCCACTTTTATTTTTAATGTTATCATTCTCTTTTGCTGAAGTAAGCTGAAAGTTCTATCAGAATTATCAAAGACTTTTCAAAGATAATTGTGGATTTTCTCAAAGTATTCTTTTTTAAGTAATTTATTTATTTTTATATTAATCACAGGTTAGGTACTCTGTCTCCCAGCTGTAGCACCCTCCTTCATTCCCTCCCACTCTCCCCATCCATCCCTCATCTCCTCCCTGACCCCCTCCAAGTTGACTGATAGGGGAGGACCTCCTCCCCTTCCATCTGACCCCAGGTTATCAGGTCTCTTGAGGGCTGGCTGCAATGTCCTCTTCTGGGATCTAGCTAGGTTGTTCCTCCTGGGGGGGGGAGGGTTGGTCAAAGAGCCAGCCATTGAGTTCATGACAGAAATAGTCCTTGTTCCCCTTACTAGGGTACCCAGTTGGATATTGAGCTACCATGGGCCACATCCGAGCAGGGGTTCTAGGTTATATCCATACATGGTCTTTGGTTGGAGAAACAGTCTTCTAAAAGACCCCTGTGCCCTGATCTATTTGGTCTTTGTGGAGCTCTTGTCCTTGCCAAGTCTTACTAACTCCCCCCTTTTTCATATGATTCCCTGCACTCTGCTGAAGGCTTGGTTGTGAGTCTTCATATTTGCTTTGATACATTGCTAGAGTCTTTCAAAGGTCCTCTGTGGTAGGCTCCTGTCCTGTTGCTTGTTTTCTCCTACATTCAATGTCCATCCCGTTTGTCCATCTAAGCAAGGATTGGTCATCCCACCCTGGGTCCTCCTTCTTGCTTATCTTCCCTAGGTGTATAGATTTCAGCATGTCCATCCTATCCTATAGGTCTATATAAGTGAGTATATACCATGTGTGTCTTTCTGCTTTTGGGATACCTCACTTAGGATGATCGTTTCCAGGTCCCACCATTTGCCTGCGAATTTCATGATTTCCTCCTTTTTAATTGCTGAATAGTATTCCATTGTGTAAAAGTACCACAATTTCTGTATCCATTCCTCAACTGAGGGACATCTGGGTTGTTTCCAGGTTCTGGCTATTACGAATAAAGCTGCTATGAAC
>JAQQSO010006738.1:0-11109 GCA_028658305.1 Pachyuromys duprasi
TCTACAACAACAGATCATCTGGAGGTATCTCCATCCCCGACCTCAAGCTGTACTACAGAGCAATAGTAATAAAAACTGCATGGTATTGGCATAATAACAGAACAGTGGATCAATGGAACCGAATAGAAGACCCAGAAATGAACCCACACACCTATGGAAACTTGATTTTTGACAAAGAAGCCAAAACCATTCAATGGAAAAAAGACAGCATCTTCAACAAATGGTTTGAATCCCCAAATGGCACCTATATGGCACCGCACAACCTTCTCCAGTCTCAGGGGTTCTGGCACCCTCTGCTGGCCTCCACTGGCATGGCATGTGTATAGCATAGACATACATGGAGGTAAAACATCCACACACATATAATAAAGGTTAAAAAGACAAAAGAATTTAATCAGCACTTGCACTTGTGGTCTTCTTTGCATGAAGGAAAACTACTATTATTTGCAAACTACTATTAATCTCATATATACTAGACTTTATCAACATGAAAAATAGTCCGTTCTGTGGTGACACACCCTGATACTTACATCAGATAGCATTGGTTCATCAAGCTCTTCCACTCTGCTCAAGTTAGGTGCGCCATACCGATCACTGATTTCTGCTAGGGTTTTAGCGTTGTCCATCGTTGATTCCTACAGTCAAAAAATTCAGTTTTTACTTTTACATGTCCTGAAAATTAACATGTTCCTTTTTTTTGAATTTTGAAATAAAATTTCTGAATTGAGCACTCAGACTCAACAGTGTTACTTAGGAGAATCTGCCAATGCCTGTTAATGGTAAGAGAACCTAGTAAGAAGCACTAAAATCTATTTTTAAATCCATTTGGAATTCCAAAATACATTAATTGTAATTAATTTCATGAACAATATAACAGGACATTGTAGCCTTAAAATATACCAGTATGTACTGAATGTCCCAATTTTATCCACTCTGAGATTTGTTTCAAAGCACCACACACCTGTGACTTATCACTAGAATATCCATTTGGACTGTCACTTTTGTAAGGTTTTTGGTTTTGCTTTTGTTTTGTTAAGACTGGGTCTCTCACACTATATAACTTCAGGCATTCCTAGAATCACCACTTTCCAGCCTCAGGCACTGTGATCACATGCCACCTTTCCCATCCTGGACCAGCAGTATTAACAGTGCCCTTATTAAAACTTTAGCCACTGATTCCAAAAATAAGGATTCTATTCTAAGACAGGTATTCATTTCACATAAAAGACCGTAGCTCTTCCTCACCTCTGACTGCATGGGCTCTTCACCCCTAGCCGTGCTTTCATTGCTCATCATCTCCTAGACAAAGTTAAGAAAACACTGAATATTGCTCATTTCTATTCCATGTTCGGTTTTGAAGTTGTTGGGTTTTGTTTTGTTTTGATAAAGTGCTATGATCAGTTTAGCAGCAAAAGTAATGTCACTTCCAAGGAGTGGAAAGAATAAAGTGTACACAAAACAATGGATCACAGCTTAATTTATTACTATATACTAGGGAGATACCTGTTTATAATAAATAAAACTCTTTTTTAAAATGAGCTGACCAGAGGAGGAAGGTAAATCTCAGTTGTTGAAGATACCATGCTTTTCAGACACACAGTCCTGAGCTGAAACTAACATGAGTGCCTTTTACCCTGAAGACCAGATTTTATGGTACCAGAAGGTACCATGAAAGCTTCCGAAGGAAAGAAGTAACCAACAGTCCAATGAACCACAATGACCAGCATGGCATAATAACCCCAAAGGGGCAATAGTGGTACACACACCTTAGTGGTAACTAAGATCTCTCTATTGAACTTAAGATCTAACCAACAAGAGGGCCTCCTGCTTGGCCCTTAAAGGCTAGCTAACTACCCAGGCTGAGTGAATTTGTGGATCTTAAAGGAGAACCCACAATCACCACTTTTCTAAACCAACATAATTCCTAACTATACTCTAAGTATTTGTCCTTGTACCCATAGATAAATGTAGCCCTCATCTTAAAGAAACTCAGTAAGGAAACTTCTCTGAACAACAGACAGAGACTATTACAGAAAACTGCATTAAGTTAAATTTAGACTACATTAAAATTAAATTAAAATAAAACCTCATTAAATTAAAAAGCCAAGTTGTGGAGCACAATTCCAGTGAATACATCTACAAAATAGCTCCTGCTCCTAAGGCTTTGGGGACGTGGAAGAATGGATGGAAAGATTGTAAAAACCAGAACATCAGGGAGTTTGCTATGAGACTATATGTCTCATTAAGTCTCACTAGCATGAGTGCATAAACACAAACCGAACAGGGACAACAATAGACTTACCAAGTGGACATGGAAATGCCCATGAGACCTCAACCCTACACAAAGAACTACAGCAACTAAGGAATGCTATGACTTTTCCCCAGGGAAAAGCACACTAATTGGTTATCCAATGCCAAATGATCATCCCTGAAAAAAAATATACAAAATCTACATTATACAGACAAAACAAGTTACACTTAGGAATATGTATACATACATATATGTGCATAGCAACATTTAATGAAAAAAGAGCCAATGAATTTGAAAGAAACAAAGAAAGGTATATGGGAGGATTTGGTTGGAAAAAGGGGAATAGAGAAATGATGTAATTACATTATAATCTCAAAAAAAGGAAAATGTACAAAAAAAGATACATTGGATGAATTTTTAAGACTTAATAAAATACTATGAATTTTTAAAATGGGCTGAAACATTAAAATTGAAGTAAAAGTTTTAACAAGTATGAAAAGCAACAATATTAAATTAATATTTTTCTTTTCAAGACAGGGTTTCTCTGTGTAGCCACGGCTGTCCTAGACTCATTTTGTAGACCAGGCTGGCTTCAAACTCACAGAGATCCACCTGCCTCTGCTGGGATTACAGACATCTGCCACTGTACCTGGCTAGAATAAGAGATTTTTAAACAGTGCATGAAGTTGAGTTTCATATACAGGAAGAAGGTAGTGCATATTCTTCAATTAATTAACCTGTCCAAGCCACTGTCTGATGTCCAAGTGGTCCCTTTAGGTCCTTACACTCTACAGTGGAAATGTTTGCCCAACATGGAAGGCCACTTCTGAATGAGAAAGTTTTCTTGTAATCAAACCAACCTACTATGGCATGCATCATTTCATTACTATCACCTTGCAGCAAAGTCATATGACTCATGCTGGGATGAGGCATTTTAGCAGTTGGAAGATTACTCATTTGTGACTGTACATATGGCCACCTTAACTATAGAGATATATGTGGTACTATTTTGCAAAGATAATTCTATTTTTTCTAAGACGTTCTTTTATTTATTTATTTTTGTTTTGGTTTTGAGTCAGGGTTTCTCTCTGTAGTGCTGGCTGTCCTAGAGCTTGCTGTGTGGACCAGGCTGGCCTCAAACTCACAGAGATCCCTCTGCCTCTGCTTCCTGGGATCAAAGTTGTGGACCATTATACCAGGCTTTTCTAGGAAGTTATTATCCTGCATCCACACTGTACACCCGAGCTGTTTAGATGCTTATAAGAGCATTACCCTCAACCATAAGGATTACTATTTGACCATAATTTTCTCTCCTGTTCTTTTAACTAAACCAGAAAATAAATCTATTCCTCTGCAATGGTGGGAGCTTCAACACACGACTCTCTGACACCAAATAAGATCCAGGTTCTTAATCTTTTGCCACATACCAGAGCACCAGGAGGGAGGCTAAAATCAACATCAGAGAGCAGCAGGGGAGACATTCCTGTTAGCTCTTGACTCCCAAGGGACTGAGGCAAACACCCCAGAGTCTAGCCCCTCTTCAACTCAGGAGTCTTCACTATGTTTGACAGTTTACACTGGGTGTCTGTAGGGCCAGACCAAGGCACAGGAAAGTACTCTGAGTAGTGAGTGAGACAGGGATACTTACCAAGCTAGGGATGAGTGACATTAAGCCTGTGTGGACACGAAATACTAAATCTGTGTTGACTCTTGTCACACAGGCTTGACAACTGTAGTCAAGAGTGTGACTCTCTGGTGTGTTAGGATGTTTGTGAGCTAATGCGCATACCCAGAAAATGTCCCTATTGCACAAGCTAAAGTTTCAGTGTCTGGATGTTCAGCATCTCCTCTGTTTTATTCAATTCACCACCCTACGTGATTTTAAAGAAATGTTCGCCAGTGGTGGCACATGCTTTTAATCCCAGCATTCAGAAGGCCAAGACAGGATCTTTGAGTAAGAGGCCAGCCTGGTCTACAGAGCAAGTTCCAGAACAGTCAGGACTACACAGAGAAATCCTGTCTCAAACAAAACATTTCAAATGAGTTTTTTTATCATCTAATCCATTAATAAATGTATCAAATACATTTGGTAAAAGTTGCTTCTGATTTCAGTTTTAATTATGGGTCCAGTAATAAGAGTTACAGTTGGGTAGGGAAGAGAGTAGACATAAATTCAATCAGAAGTCTGGCTAATTTTTAGCATATCAGGAATTATTGGCTAAACTAAAGATTTCACTTTACGTACATATTACCAGTAAAAATGGGTTTTACAAAAACTAATTCACTTCATTGTTTATTTTCATAAGAGACCTGAAAATCAACATGAGAACAGATTTTTTAAATGCGAATGACTTCTTGGTAAACAATGAAGAAAAGTGACATACTGTTATCTCATCCACCAGAATACCTTCAAATCAGCCATCCTTAACAACAGCTGTCTCCTGACAAAACGTTGACAGTGGCCCTCTAGAGACCTTTATAGCCCATGAAGACATACATGTGACTACACTCATCCCTGTGTGATACCTACGGTTCTGTGCTGCAACCACTGTTGTGAAACAAGAGAGCAGACTGAAAAGCTGGGGCTCGAAGTAGCATAGCTGATAGGGAACAGGAGTGTGGGTTCTGCATCCTACAGACTTTCTGCTGGCATGGCTGGAAGAGACAGCCTGAAGACACTCCTAACAAGCAGACACATAACAAAAACTTCAGATTACCTTATTTAGTTGTTCTTCCACAGTCTGGAGTTCTGTCTTCTGTTTCTCTTTTTCTTGCATTTCCAACTCCAGCTGAAATGCCAGCTGCTGCTGAGGAGTAAAGTATTGAAATTATAGGGCAGTTACGACAGATCAATAGCTAGACATTAACTCTATCCTTTTTGCTTTTTAGGCAGGTTTTATCTAGTGCAGGCTGGGCTCTAACCCACAACATCCCACCTGCCTCCACCTCCCCAGTGCTGACTGGAACTGACTGGAACTGACTGGAACTACACATCTGCACATACGTCACTTTCGAGTCCCCAACTTCATTCTTAGTGTATGCTCATGGCTGATTCTTATATTTCCCAAAGAAGATAGGAACAGCAGCTCAGAATCTCCTTTGAATTTATGTCACAAGCTGTTACACCCACCTATACCGAGGCCACCTGTTACTTGTTTCTGAGCTACAAAAAAAGAAGGGCTCATCCACTTATTTTCCAGACCCATTTCCTCTTATTACTATGGAGAGAAGTTTCTGGACCATCTTTATTTCTATTTTCTAATGTCACTCATTGTGCTCTATGTGGACCTAAATCAAAATAGAGCCCACTGCCCTTCCCCTCACAAGCCCCATAAAAGCATTCTGCTCACCCACCATCGACTTCCTCACCTGTTGCACTTCCCCCTCTCCACTCTTCCTACAGAGATTCTCTGGGATTTGAATGAGCACCAGCTCAGCAGTGGTGCCTTTGACTACTGTCCCCTTGGCTTCCACCACAGCTCACTCACAGGTCTCCTATTACCTCGCGCTACTGCCTTTTCAGCAAAGAAAGACGAAAAGACCCGAGAGCTAAGGCTAAGTGACCAGAGCTGGGCAGTATTTCCGGATGTGGGTTGCACCGCACCAAGGGTGACACTGCTCACTTAGTGACATTTGTGCTCCTGTCACACCTGCTGAAACAAGAGTTCCTCTGCTTTGAGTCGCTCCAGCATCTCCTGCTCCATCAGCGCTAACTCTCTCTCATGCTCCAAATCGATCATTTCTTTCTGTCTCTAGCAAATGGAAAAAGCAACAGCACACAACTTATTAGAGACCAAACAGTTTGTAAATGCAATCTCAGAAGAATCTCAATTTCAAACATTAGAAAGGAGTGCAGAGAATGATATGAAAGAAGGGGGAGTTAGTAAGACCTGGAGAGGACAAAAGGACCAACTATATCTGGGCACAGGGGTCTTTTATGAGACTGATCCTCCAACCAAGGACCATGCACGGATATAACCTAGAACCCCTGCACAGATGTAGCCCATGGCAGCTCAGCATCCAAGTGGGTTTCCCTAGTAAGAGGAACAGGGACTGTCTCTGACATGAACTCAATGGTGGGCTATTTTACCTCTCCCTCCCTCCCCTCACCCCCTACCAAGGGAGGAGCAGCCTTGCTAGGCCACAGAGGAGGACATTGCAGCCAGTCCTGATGAGACCGGACAAACTAGGGTCAGATGGAAGGGGAGGAGGACCTCCCTATTAGTGGACTTAGAGAGGGGCAAGGAGGAGATGAAGGAGTGTGGGATTGGGGGAGGTAATAGGGGAGGAGGCTTCAGCTGGGATACAAAGTAAATAACCTGTAATTAATATAAAAATTATAAAAATAAAAAACAAACATTAGAAAAGGGGATTAGGCAAATGGTAGCCTAGTCATTTGGAAACTATACAAAAATTTGGGGGAGTTTTATGTTTCAGCTAAACAAAGAACACAGAATTGATATTATACACTAAATACAAAGAAAAAGAAAAACATACAAATATGTCAGAAAAGGCAACACAGAGAAAAGATATTTAAAATCAGAACAGAAGCTTTCTTTCAGTTTTCTTCCCTCTCTACTTTTACATATTGCCCAAAGTTTATATATAATATACATTTTTGTGATGGAAAAACAAGATTGAACATAAAAATATAGACAAGATAAACCAACTGTCATGTTCTTCGAATTTCCTAAAGGGTGATACATATTTACCTGTTCTTCCATGGTCACGTTTTCCTTATACTTATACATCCACAAGGCTAAAAATTCGATTGGATCCACTGGGCGAACTCTTGCCACTTCTGCAAGACCTTGAGTTAGACACGTCCCCAAGCACTTATGAAGATATAGTGACTCCATTTCTAACTCCTAAACAAAAATCTACAAAAGTTTTTCATTAGAGTCAAAAGTGTTCAGAGTAGGCAAAGTTAAGAGTAAAGTCAAGCCAGGTGGTGGTGGTGCACACCTTTAATCCCAAAACTCGAGGCAGGGGCAGACAAATCTCTGAGTTCAAGTCTAGCCTGGTCTGCAGAAAAGCCAGGGATACACAGAGAAACCTTGTCTTGAAAAAAACAAACAAACAAACAAACAAAATAGTAAAGTTAAGGGGGCTACCCGAACATTCCATCCTGTCACTGGTCCTGAGTGTTTCTCATTAGGGGTGACATAAGTAAGCTAGCCCCGGGAAACCTCAAATGGTCTCCAAAAGGACTCTGCAGTAATCATAGCTAAACAGCTTCTACATTCCTAAGGTTCTCAGGCTTAGTCCCAGAATCAGAATTGGACACTAGCATTATTCATAGCATTGTGCCAAGTAATGCTGGTACCAGTTAATGCTCACAACTTCCCAGGCCATGACAGATAGGGAGCCAAACTGCTTAAGTGAACAGCCAAGAGCAGTTGGCTGGCAGATCAATGTAGGATTTGTACACACTTCTTCACCTTAGGGCCTTAACTCTAGTGACTCCAAGATGCTTCTCCTATGTATGCACTTCAATAAAATAGCACAGACTGTCCGTCTCTTCTTTAAAAGTATATATTGCCGGGTGTGAAGGTTGTGGTGGATGCTGAGCTAGTTAGGGCTGGGTTGGGACAGCTTGTGTGCTCTCGGGGTGTGAACCGGGTTATTGAAGTAAAAATGTCCAGAAAAATCCATGGTGGTTCTGTGGTGGAGATGCAAGGAGATGAAATGACGAGAATCATTTGGGAATTAATTAAAGAAAAACTCATCCTTCCCTATATAAACTGTATCTGCATAGTTATGACTTAGGCATAGAGAATCGAGACACCACCAATGACCAGGTCACCAGAGATGCTGCAGAAGCTATACAGAAATACAATGTCGGTGTCAAGTGTGCTGCTATCACCCCCGATGAGAAGAGGGTCGAGGAGTTCAAGTTGAAACAAATGTGGAACTCACCAAATGGCACCATCTGAAACATTCTGGGCGGCACTGTCTTTCAGGGAAGCTATTATTTGCAAAAATATCCCCTGGCTGGTGACAGGCTGGGTAAAACCCATCATCATTGGTCATCATGCTTATGGAGACCAATACAGAGCAACTGATTTTGTTGTTCCTGGACCAGGAAAAGTAGAGATAACCTACACACCAAAAGATGGAAGTCAAAAGGTGACATACACGGTGTATAACTTTGAAGAAGGTGGTGGTGTTGCCATGGGCATGTACAACCAGGACAAATCAAGTGAAGATTTTGTACACAGTTCCTTCCAAATGGCTCTGTCGAAGGGCTGGCCTTTGTACCTCAGCACCAAAAACACAATTCTGAAGAAGTACGATGGACACTTCAAAGACATCTTTCAGGAGATCTATGACAAGCAGTACAAACTCCAGTTTGAAGCTCAGAAGATCTGGTATGAACACAGGCTCATTGATGACATGGTGGCCCAGACTATGAAGTCAGAGGGAGGCTTTATCTGGGCCTGTAAAAACTACAATGGCAATGTGCAGTCAGACTCTGTTGCCCAAGGTTATGGCTCCCTTGGCATGATGACCAGTGTGCTGGTTTGTTCGGATGGTAAGACGGTAGCTACAGTATGGCTCCCTATAAGGGTGAAAAAGAAACTTCCGCTGATGTCTGTGAGTGTGATCAATGGGGGCTTTTGTGTGCAGATGCTGCACCGTGTGTGGGAGACCTGTACAGTGCACTCATACAGGGCTGGAACAAATAGAATGTGTGTAGTTAAAATGCATGGGAGCCATATTTGGAGATAGAGACTATGTATCCAATATACTAAATACATTTTAAGGCCACTGAAGAATTCAAAATCTTAAAAAAAAAATACAGACTGGAGGTTTATCCCCTTTGATTTCTCCTCCTCCTGTCCCTTAGCCTAAGTGTCATCCTTCCCCGAATAGCACAGTTCATCCCTGTGCAATAATGGAAGCTGCACCTTTTTTGGATTTCTGTTGGCCTGTTGCATTTCTTTTATATAAATGTGATTTTTCAGACGTTGATATTAAACACTATTCCAGTCCAGGCCTTCCACACTGTTAATTTTAATTAAAACGAAGTGCTAATGAAAAAAAAAAGTATGTATGCCAAAGCCAAAGAATACCAATTTAAATTCCAATGAATTGCATGAGGTTGCTCATAATCTTCCCATAAATTTCCCTTTCAGCTAACCTCAAGCTTCTCCCTGTCATCATATATCCTGGGCTCTTACTCCACCAAATATGCTGCCATTCTACATATCACACACTGCACTTTCCCATCTCAATGAACCTTTCCTCCCACCATATCTTGTCATCTTCAAAGCAATCATTTCTGTGTCTCAGAGTTTTGTCAGCTAGTACAACAGGGTTGTCCTGCTACAAGTAGCTCATGCAGCCCTTGTCATGCTGCCTGAGATGTGTGTGTGTTTGTGTGTGTGCATGTGCATGCAGGCGAGTATATATATATGCATGTGTAACTGTATCTGTCCTTTTAGGAAACAGTCTCCTTCCTCTAGATTTCCAGGGAGTATTTTGATCACAGGGCAGACACCATTGTCTCTCCATAATGGCAAGTGAGCAAGTTTATGCCCACTCCCAGTGGTTTCCCAGTCTTTTTAAATATGAAGACTGCTGCTTGCTTGGCTTTTCCTGGGTTGACTATTTCTATTTACCCAAAATAGGATGTGCATATGGACAATAAAAGACCAAAAAAAATGATTCCATGCAAGCTCAGAATTGTAACACAATGAGTTTTGGGGGACTTACCCATGGAAGCTAGGATGAGATCATATGTCCCAGTGGGAAGGCTGCTACTATTTTTTTCATTAAACATATATAATGTGTCTGTCAGTTGCCTTCTGAACATTTGCATTTGTAGCTATAGAATGTCTCTATGTCTTCATATGGTATGGAAATGAGTAGAGAAGATGAATACTAATGACAAATCAGTAAATGTAAGATTAAAACTGTACTATGTTCTCTGAAGAGCAGACAACAGGAGATCTGTCAAGCCAGGGAAGCAAAAAAAAAAATCTTCTGTGAGGAAGTTAATATTTGAATTAAGCTCAGGTTTGCTGATGAAAGAGTGAAATTCACAACACAAGACAGAGAGAGGGAGAGAAAGAAGAAGAAAAACATGAAGAAGAAAGGACTCTGGCAGCCAGAGGAAGCAGGGTGCCAGTGTGTGAAGACTTGCCTCTGGACCAACACACTTAACATTTTGCATAAACTTTCAGACACGATATGCATTTGGAGATCCAAGATGGCTGCCATGAGAGAACACTGTGTCTGAGGAGTAGGAGAGCAGAAACAACACAGCGACCAGGAGACTGAACTCTGGGACCTAAAACGCCAGCATTGTGAGTGCCAGGTGAGCGGAACTCCTACGGTGAGAAAATCAAGTGGGAAAACCCTAGGGACACCCAGTTATTACCTGGAGATATTTCCCGGTGACCAGCGGCGCACAGCTCTGATCTGAACGAGCAGCCGCGCTGGGTGCCCGCACCCGCCATTGTAGACTGGATCACACAGTCTGGCGGGCAGTCTCAGGAGGAACCAGGTGCTGTTTTCACTGAACTGCGCCCTGCGAGCACACACTGCACCCGGGTTCTGCTTCAACCCGCGGGTGTGCTGCAGGCTCAGACCGATCATCGGAACCACCCCAGAGTGAGTGGATTGGGGGGCCGTTTTGACCACTCTGCACACTGCAGGGAACGCGCATGCCACACCCTTCCGCCAGCAAAAACTCAGTCAGTGTGTGAGTCCGCTGGTGGATCTGGGAGGAACCCCAGTTCTGTAACAACCCACGGCTGAGAGGATCCTGGGACCATCTTGACCAGACCGCACACTGAGGGCGAAAGCTGCACTCATCCACCAGCAAAAACCCCAGTTCGGGTGTCTGTCCA
>JAQQSO010006739.1:0-11108 GCA_028658305.1 Pachyuromys duprasi
TAACCAAGCAAGTGAAAGACCTATATGAAAAAAATTTCAAATCTCTGAAGAAAGAAATTGAAGAAGATCTTAGAAGGTGGAAAGACCTCCCGTGCTCATGGATTGGTAGGATTAATATAGTGAAAATGACCATATTGCCAAAAGCAATCTACAGATTCAATGCAATCCCCATCAAAATACCTTCACAATTCTTCATAGAGCTTGAAAGAAAAATCCTCAAATTTATATGGAGAAACAAAAAACCCAGAATCTCCAAAACAATCCTGTACAACAACAGATCATCTGGAGGTATCTCCATCCCCGACCTCAAGCTGTACTACAGAGCAATAGTAATAAAAACCGCATGGTATTGGCATAATAACAGAATAGTGGATTAATGAATAGTTTCTAAACCTCTCACGAATGACTGCATTCACATCTCTACACACTAGATTTCTTCCCAACCTTTTTTATTTCTGACAATAATAGAAAAAAATTCTCCTTTTTATTGCTACATATTATACACCTCTTTTATCTCCCACATGTTACCATGACTGTCTAACGAAGTACACTATTCTTTGATCATCTTCCTCCTTTACTCAGTCAAAAATGACATGTCTTCTAAATCAATCATGTATAAGACAGATTTACTGTCATAGTTTTCATGTGCAGACTGATCTACAATGTTTAAGTATTTTGGAACTTAAGTTGGTCATTGACAGACTTCTACATTATTCATAATCTGTTCCTATGCTATTTATTTTAATGATTTTATCATGCTTCACACTGTACATTAAAGAATTTTATTGAAATAAGTTTCTAGCACTTGAATACCTTCCTGACATTTTGGATGACTATGCTTAATATACCATAGTTGCAATTTATTTCTAAGAGAATTTTACAGTGGTTTAAAAATAATTAATATACAAATATTCTTTTTTCTCACTCATTTGTGTGTATGTGTTTATGTGTGTGTGTGTAAAACCTGCATCTGAAAACACAAATGGAGGAAACATGTTGGCTTAGATGTGTTCACACCACTACAGTTAATAGCAACTCCATATTACTTTGTGCTCACCTTCCATCAAAACACAGTTGAATTTCTGTCTTTATTTCACTATGAATAAATGATGGTCTGAATATTGATTTCATAACATATTGCTCCAGTCAGGAAGCCAGAACTTGATCTTTTCAGCTACAGACAATCCATTGGTTCTATTGATTTCCCTAAATTTGTGATCGCTTTTCATTGACATCTAAAAAAAAAAAAAAAAAAAAGGAAGAAAGAAAAAAAAATCCAAAGTATACAATGGAAGAAATACTTGCTCTATTTACATGTATAAACAAGACAGAAACAAACAAACAAACAAACAAAGCCTGTGAGTCAAGCATAAGCCTATAGGTGATGTTAAGAACACACTGGTGTCGAATGGTTACTGAGCTCTCCCTCTTACCCAACTCCACTCCATGTTCTCTGTTCAGTATTTGTTCAACTAGAGGCATTTTACCTGTTTGCCAGGCATCCTCCATTCTCCTGTGATAACTAATAAAACTGTATTTTGCACTATTGGAATTACAGATCCATATATTCATCACACCTCAAGTAACACCCCTTTAAATATTCTTTAAGATATATTGATGTGCTCAAAATTAAACAATGCAAGCTTAGTGATCAGAATGGCATGACCTACATCTGCTGTTCATTACCTGAGATATGGGTATCATGAAGGAGGGACTTCCTTTTACTATGTTCTATAAATTGTAGTAAGGCAGTACAGCTATTGTGGCCATAATGAATACAACTTAGTAAATAATACAGCTAGAAAAGCTTTGCAGCTAAGGCATAGCTTAGGGGCAAAGTGTTTACTTACCATGTGTGGGGTCCTGGGCTTAATACCTGGCATGAAAAAAGAAAAGAAGTAAAGCAGAACAATGAAGAGAGGGGAGAAAAGGGACTCTTGAAACATTCTATGAAAAATAATCTTCTGACTTCTGTATTACATCCCTATTCCCACAGGGAAGAGAGATTGCAAGAACCAGAAGTTGGGAAGGCTGGGAGGAAATACTGTCTTCTGGACATAACAAGACCACTGAACTTAGAAGTTTACAGTAGCCATGGTTTTATAAGTCCTGCATGAAATCCTGCCAATCAGCATTCCAACATGGCAGGTAGTAGTCATTAGGAGAGGGAGGGTCAGTTTTCTTAATGGATGTGGCCCCTGCTAGGTGGACCCTGCTCCAGTGGGTGGCCCCACAGCTATGAGTCTATGGACAACACACATTTTATTTGTCAGTAAATGAATGAGAAATAATTACCTTTGTTTGGCCCTAGTGAAAATTAACTTCGTGTGCCTTTGAGAATTATCTAGTAATTGCTCATTGCAGCAATTTCTCAAGAATTAAATGTGTGTTCTAAGACAAAGAACCAAAGAGCAAGAACAAAAGGGTACAAAATCCTTTAGATAAACTTTTTATGACACAATGTAATTTTAAAAATTATCCATTAGTCCAAAGAACAAAAAATCAAGCATTAGTCAATAAATATTTTTCAATGAAGGGAATATATTCACTGATTATATAAAACCCCTTGTATTTTTCTGATATTTTAATCTAGTTCTGAAATATAACAAGTCACATATTGTCCTTTCAATAATAAAATCTTACATAGTTACTCACCATTTTACAGGGTTTTCTTCTTTTTTTGTTCCATTTTCTGCCCTTCTACAACTTTTTTAGTTAGAAGTGACTGTGATCTGAAAGAAAGAATGAAAAGTAAGGAATTCGTTGTTACAGACATTCAAATTGTTATAAAAAACATATTGGTATTTATCTATATGGTATAGGTGAAGTTTCACTTTAGATTCCCTGCCTCTCTTGTTCTGGATTTGTCTTTTAACTCTTAATCTCTAAGCCACATAACTTTATGCAATAGTCTCATCTCTCTACATCAAGAACCCTTTTAGAGGAACATGACTCATATGTAGCAAGACTTGAAGTCCAATTAAACATATTTGTGATGCTAAAGATGGTGCTTTGATTATATTTGCTATTACATTTGGTGTCTTGAAGTCATGAATTCAGGCATCACTTAGTCTGTTGAAATTTACTTAAATATCAGCAGCTGATCATACAGAGGAGACTACTATGACATCAAGCTCCCTATAGCTTTTCAGAAGTCCTGAGAGGAAAAAAAAACACACTTCCAAATGAGAATAGAATTTCTAGCTGGGTGCAGTGGCACTCACCTGTAATCCCAGCACTCAGGGAGGCTGAGGCACGTGGATATTTGTGAGTTTGAGGCCAGCCTGGTCTACAAAGCAAGTCCCAAACAGCCAACGCTACACAGAGAAACTCTGTCTCAAAAAACCATATATATATGGTTATATATATATATATATGGTTATATATATGTGTGTATATATATATACACATACACACACACATATATATACCATATATATACATATATGTGTGTGTGTATACATATATGTCTATATGTGTGTGTGCGTGTATTGTGATATACATGGAGAATATATGTATATATTTGGAGATATTATAGAAAGAGACAGAGGGAGAAATAGGGAAAGAATTTCTAAAATAAGATCTATATCACCTTTTACCTAACACATCTTCCTTATATCTGGATTCTGGTATAAATGATTCATTAAAGGAAACATAGTCATCAGGTCAGAACATAGATCATCAGGTCAGAGATGAGAGCCCTGACCCATAGACACAACAGCAAAAACCTTCCCTCAACTGGTGCCACACAGCCATCACATGTGAGTCTGAAAATGACTTCTGATGCTTCTGTTCATATGGCTTTCTAAACACCTTTTAATACCATTTGCTATTCCTTGATGCCAACACTCTACATCACTCAAAGACAGAAGCACCCGGGGCTTGGCACTTTATTACCACTTCTGTTCATAATAGTCAGTATCATATTTTATTAACCAAAGCAATGATTGCATTGTGAACTAAATTCTACCTTCCACGGTTGCCTAGATGCTTCAGTAACGTATACACCAACTCACCTCTCCTCCTCCCTCTCCCCTGCCCCCCAGACACGCTGAGAAATAACTTTTAGTTTAGAAAACATAGTAGCTATTCACAGTATTCAAGGATTTCCCAGTGTCCCATCCATCCTAAACTTAGAAAACTAATTCTTTTCCTTATGTCTGCTCCAGTAAACAGTAAGATATTGAACACATTGCATCATTCTTAAAACTCCAAACTCTTCAGTGCAACTTGAAGTTGTCAGACACAGCGAAAGCTCCAGCAGAATTTTACTGTGGAAGATTGTGGATTGTCTCAGCCATCCTAAGTTCTCTCGTTTGTCCATGTGAAGCTGAGAACTGTCCTTTTGAGGACTTTGAAGAATTGTGTTGGTTTTTTTTCTTTTTTGATTTGTCCTTTCACATATAACATCCCAACCACAGTTTCCCTTCCCTTCTCTCTTCCAAGTTTCTCCTCCTATCTCCCCTCTCACTCAGATCTACTCCAGGGATATACCAAACATGATTTAACAAGTTAGAACAAGAACAGGCACATCCTCTCATATTAAGGCTGCATGAGGTAACCTAGTAAGAGGGAAAGTGACCCAAAGGCAGAAAAGGGAGAGAGATCCCCCACTACCCGTGTTAGAAGTCCCAGAAAAACACCAAGCTCCACTACCATAGCATTTATGCAGAAGACCTACATCAGACCCATACAGGCGCCCAGATTGCTGGTTCAGTCTCTGTGACTCCCTATAAGCCCCTAGAGATATGGTTGCCTCTCTCTCTCTCTCTCTCTCTCTCTCTCTCTGTGTGTGTGTGTGTGTGGTGTCCTTGGCTTCCCTGGCTCCTACAATTGTTCCTCTCCCTCTCTACAGCATTCTCCAAGCTGTGCCTAATGTTTGCCTGTGGGTGTCTTCATCCGCTCCCATCTGGATGAATCCTTTCTTATGATGATTATGCTTGGCTCCAATCTAAGACTATAGCAGCATTTCATTAGGAATCATTTCATTGACTTTTTTGTGCCAGGCATGTTTGGTTGTCCTTTAGCTCTCTGTGCTGTCTGGTCTCTGATTCCTGGCCCTCCAATCAGTGTCAGGTATAAGCTCTTACTTGTAACATGAGACTTAAGTTAGACAAGTCATTGGTTGGCCACTCTGACAGGTTCTGCTCAACTTCTTCCCTAGCACATCATGCAAGCATTACAAACTGAACGTTAAAGGTTTTGTGGCTGGGATGGTGTCCCAATCCTTCCACTGGAGGTCTTGCTGTGTGCAGAAAATGGTTGCTGGTTCAGGCTCCATATCTCCCCTTCTTAGGAGATATGGTTAGGGTCACCCTCATAGATTCTAGGGAGCTTCCATTGCACTAGGTTTCTACCTCAGCCCGGAAATGTTCCCCAATTATAGTCATTTCTCCCAATACTCTCTCCTGTTACCACTGCCCCAACTAATCCCTCCTATTTCCAGCACCAGTCCACCTGCAAAATCTGTTCTATTCTATTCTATTCTATTCTATTCTATTCTATTCTATTCTATTCTATTCTATTCTATTCTATTCTATTCTATTCTATTCTATTCTATTCTATTTCAGGGTCAGGGTTATCTCTCAGAATGATTTTTCCCTCATTCCATCCATTTGCCTGCAAGTTTCATGCTGTTGTTTTTCAATAGCTGGGTAATACTCCATTGTGTAAATGTACCACATTTTATTTATCCATCCTTCAGTTGAGAGACATCAGTGTTGTTTCCAGTTTCTGGCTATCATTAATAAAGTTGCTATGAACAAAGCTGAGCAAGTGTCCTTGTGGTAAGATGGGGCATCCTTCGCATATATGGCAAGGGGTGGTATAGCTGATTCTTGAAGTAGATCAATTCCTAATTTTCTAAGAAACTTGATTCTACTGATCAATGCTGGGTTTTATGCCAATGCCACACTGTTTTCATTACTGTAGCTTTGTAGTATAACTTGAAATCATGAGTCGTGGTTCCTCCAGCAGTTCTTTTATTACTGGAGATTGTTTTAACTGTCCTGGTTGTTTTGTTTTTCCATATGAAATTGAGTATTTTCCTTCAAGCTCTGTAAACAATGTTAGCATTCTGATGGGGATCACATTGAATCTATAGATAGCTTTTGCTAGCAAGGACACACTTATGTTCATCCTACTGATCCATAAGCAATGGGTATCTTTCTATCTTCTGACATCTTCTTAAATTTCTTTCTTCAAGGACTTGAAGTTTTTATCATATAAGGTTTTCACTTGCTTGGTTAGAGTTACCTCAAGATATGTTATATTATTTTAGGCCATTGTGAAGGGTGCTGTTTCCCTGACCTTTTCTTCTTCTTCTTCTTCTTCTTCTTCTTCTTCTTCTTCTTCTTCTTCTTCTTCTTCTTCTTCTTCCTGAATCTGTCATTTGTATATAGAGGGGCTACTGATTTTTCTTTTGTTTTGTTTTTGTTTTGTTTTGTTTTTTGAGATAATCTTGTACCCAGCTACTTTGCTCAAAGTGTTTATCACGTGTAGGAGTTCCCTGGTGGAAATGTTAAGGTCACTCATGTTCCAATTTGTATCCCCTTCACCCCATTTGTTATCCTATTTCTCTAGCTAAAATTACAGGTATTATATTGAGTGGATATGGAGAGAGCAGAAAACCTTGTCTTGTTCCTGACTTTAGTGGAATTGCTTTGAGTTTCTCTTCATTTAATTTGATATTGGTTGCAGGCTTGGTATAAATTGCCATTATTATCTTGAGGTCTCATGTCTCTTATGTTCCTTGTATACCTTATATCTTTGGGACTTTTGTCATGAAGAGGTGCTGGACTTTTTTTCTACATTTAATAAGATGATCATGTAGATTTTTTCAGTGTATGTATATAGTGGATTATATTTTCTGATTTTTCATATGATGAACCATTCCTGCGTCTCTGGGATGAAGCCTATTTGGTCATGGTGAATGATCTTACTGGCGTTTTCTTGGGTTCTATTTGCATGTGTTTTATTGAGTACTTTTGCATCTGTGTTCATGATAGAAATTGATCTGTAATTCTCTTAGTTTGTTGAGTCATTGTGTGGTTTGGTAGTAAACCTAACTGTGGCCTCACAAAAGAATTGAGCAATGTTCCTTCTGTTTCTATTTTATGGAAAAATTAGAGGAGCATTAGTGTTAACTTTGAATGTCTGATAGATTTTTATAGTAAAGCTGAGAGGTCCTGAGCTTATTTGGGTTGGGAGATTTGTAATGGTTGCTTCTGTTTCCTTCAGGGCTATGTGTCTATTTGAATCATTTGTCTGATCTTGATTTAATTTTGGTAAATGGTACCTATTGAGAAAATTAGCCGTTTCTTTTAGATTTTCCAAATTGGAACAGCACAAAGTTTTAAAGTATGTTCTTATGATTCTTATGTCTCTTGTCCTGTCCCACTGTAGTTTCTGACTTAATTCATTTGGATATTCTCTTTCTGTCTTTTAGTTTAGATAAAATTCACATAAAATCTTGTGGACTTTCTGAATAAACTCTTTGTTTCATTGATTCTTTGCAATGTTCTCTTTATTCTATTTTGTTGATTTTAGCCTTCATTTTGATTATTTCTTCACTTTGATATTTGATTATCTGCTCTTGTTGGGTGTGCTCACTTTTTTTGTTTTAGAGCTCTCCTATGTGCTGTTAACTTGCTAGTATGAGATTTCTCCATTTTTTAATGTAGGTAGTTAGTGCTTTGAATTTTTCTCTTACCACTGCTTTCACTGTGTCTCATAAATTTGGGTATATTGTGTATTCGTTTCGTTATATAATAAAGTTCTTCCTTTACTTCTGTTTTGACCCATTCTTTCATTGAGTAGTGCATTATTTAGTATCTATGAGTTACTAAGCTTTCTGTTGTTTCTGATGCCCAGCTTTAATTCATGGTAGTTTGATAGAATGCAGGGTATTATTTCAATTTTCTTGTATCTATTAAGAATTACTTTGTATAGAGTATGTGGTCAATTTTGGAAAAATCTATATGGGGTGCTGAGAAGAAGTTATATTCTTTTGTATTTGGGAAGAATTAAATTCAGTTGGTTCATAACATCAGTTAGCTCCACCACTTCCCTGCTTAGGCTTTTGTCTGTACAACATGTTCATTGGTGAGAGTGAGATATTGAATTTTCCCAACATCTCTGTGTGAAAATCAATGTGTAACTCAATCGGTGCCAGTGCTTTTGTTTGTTTGTTTGTTTGTTTTACAAAGGTGAGAGCCCTGTGTTAGGAGAATAGATGTTAAGAACTGAAATGCAGCCACTCCTGGACTAGGATCAGAAAGAAGGAAAAGAAGACCTCTCCTATCAGTGGACTTGGGGAGGGGCATGAATGGAGAAGGGGAAGGAAAGGAAGGGTTGGGATGGGAGGAGGGAAGGAGCTACAGGGGGGATACAAAGTGAATAAAGTGTAATTAATAAAAAAATTTTAAAAAGCAGTATGAGGGCACACGGATAGCAAAAAAATAAAGAAAGGAGAAGGAGAATATTAACTCTTTTTAGCCTTGGTTGTCTATTTATATTAAAACTATGTCTATAAAAATTTTATGTTTGCAAAAAATAAAAATTTTAAAAAGAAAAAAAGAATTGAAATGTCATATTGGTGGATTTTTCTTTGGTGAGTATGTAGTATTCTTTCCTGTCTCCTTTTACTTATTTTAGTTTGAGTCTATATTTTTTAGATATTAAAAGCTACACTAGTTTCCTTCTTAGTTCCATTTTCTTGGAATATATTTTTCCAATTTTTTGCTCTGAGTTAATGCCTATCCTTGATGTTGAAGTGCGTTTTGTATGCTTCAGTAAGATGGGTCCTGTTTTATTTTGTTTTGTTTCCATTCTGTTATTCTCTGTCTTTTTATTGGGGAATTGAAGCCATTAATATTGAGAGATATCAATGTTAATTCCTTTCATTTTGTTATTGTTGGTGGTGGTGGCAGCGGCGGCAGAGTGTATGTTTCTTTCTTTTGTTTTTGCTGGTGTAAGATTATTTATTTACTGTGTTCTCGAGTATGTATTTCACATCCCTAATTTGTATTTTTCCTTCTTCCCCCTTCTGTACAGCTGGATGTATAGATAGATATTATTTAAAATTGACTTTATTATGGAGGCTTATTTTCTCCATTTATGGTGATTAAAAGTTTTGCTCATTATAGTAATTTGGGACAGCATCTGTGGTCTCTAAGAGTCTGCACATCTGTCCAGGCCCTAAATCAGATTTATTCTTATAGGTATGCATTTATTTGCTTCTTGGTTTTTCTTTCTTGCAGCTTTTAATGTTCTTTCCTTGTTCTGTATCATCACTGTTTTGATTGTTATGTACCAAGGGAACTTCTTTTATGGTTCAGTCTATTAGGTGTTCTGCATGCTTCTTGTACCTTTATAGGTATCTCATTCTTTAGGTTAGGAAAAAAATTGTGTGATTTGTTGAAAATGTTTTCTGGTCTTTTGAGCTGGGATTCTTCTCCTTCCTATATTTCTATTTTTCTTAGGTTCAACCTTTTCAGAGTTTAACAGGTTTTCTGGATGTTTTGTGTCAAGAATTTTTTATATTTAACACTTTCTTTGACCAGTGTATCCATTTTTTTTCTATTCTTTCTACAGTGTCTGAGATTCTGTCTTCCATACTCTGTTGGTGAAGCTTGCCTCTGTAGTTCCTGTTTGCATTCCTAATTTTTTTATTTCCAGAATTCCCTTAGCTTGTATTGATTTTATTTCCATTTTCAGGTTTTCAACGTTTTATTCATTTCCTTCAACTGTTTGTACTTGCTTGGCTTTATTTAAGGGAGTTATTCATTTCATCTAGTTGTGTTTTCCTTGTTTTGGAGAAGAGGTAATTTATTTCTTTAAAAACGTCTATCATCTTCTTATAGTTGGATTTAAGGTCTTTTTTGTGTGTTTCAGCTATGTTGAAATAGTCAACTACTGTTGTAGAATACTTTGCTCTGGTGAAGAAATATTGCCCTAAATGTTATTGATTATGTACTTATGCTGGTGCCTAGGCATCTGTGTTTGGGAATGAGTATAAGTCTAGATGTTGATTTCTGGGTTTTGTCTTTGTTGTAGGGCTGTTGGGTTTTTTTATTGTTTGCCTGCTTGCTTGTTTTTGTTGTGTTGTTCAAATCCACTGGGAAAGATTAAAATCTCATACAAATTCAGATTAAATGAATTTATTCTTACTCCCAGAAGAAGGATGGCAGCCTTTGAGCCAAACAGAATGCCATGCCAAAGAGGACTAAAGAATTTTTCTAAAGGTGGATATCATAGGTGCACATTACAGTTATCTATGGGATTCCCAGCCAGGGATGAAACCTCTCCCCTCGGTTGTTACTCTTTCCTGTGCTAAAGAGTACTTCATGAAACTTGGAGCCAAATGGATGGAACTAGAAAAGATGATCCTGAGTGAGGCATCCAAACCCAGACAGACAAATATGGTTTGTATTCACTTATATGTGGCTATTAGCAATTAAATAAATGATAATCAACCTACAGTCTGTAGACCCGGAGAGTTTAGGTATAGAGGAAGGGCCTGGGGATTTCCCGGGGAGGGGAAAATGGAATGGATTTTATGAATGGACTGGGGAGCAATTAGGGATGGGAACAGAAGGATAAGGTGAGGACAGGAGGGGAGAGGGGGTTGGGGTTGAAGAAGGAAATGCAGGTTGAGAGACCCCTTGAATTGAGGGGCATTTCAGGGATGATATGGAAACAGTGAAAAGAATTATATGGAGGCAACCATAATGAGCTATCCTAATTATGATTGAGACAGGGTCCCATCTGGTCAGCTATTGTCACCAAACAAGACTTCCCACTTATTGATTGTTGACCTTAGAGCCTGTGCTGTTGGTGTTCTATTCAGGAAGTAGTCTCCTGTGCCAATGAGTTCTAGGGTCTTTCCCACTTTTTTTTCTATCCGGTATAGTGTGTCTGGTTTTATGTTGAGGTCTTTGATCCACTTGGACTTTAGCTTTGTGCAAGGTGATAAATATGGATCTATTTTCATTTTTCTGCATACAGATATCCAGTTGGACCAGCACCATTTGTTGAAGATGCTGTCTTTTTTCCACTGAATGGTTTTGGCTTCTTTGTCAAAAATCAAGTTTCCATAGGTGTGTGGG
>JAQQSO010006740.1:0-11108 GCA_028658305.1 Pachyuromys duprasi
ATCCCAGGGGAGGACATTGTAGCCAGCCCTGAGGAGACAAGATGAACTGGGGTCCGATGGAAGGGGAGGAGGTCCTCCCCAGTTGGTGCACTTGGAGGGGGTGAGGGGGAAATGAGGGAGGGATGGGGAGAGTGGGAGGGAATGAGGGAGGGGGCTATGCCTGGGATGCAAAGAACCTAACCTGTGAGTGATATAAAAATAAATAAATGACATTTAAAAAAAAAGAGAAAGTGGACTCATTCATACAGGACACAATTTTTGAACAGAACACCAGCAGCTCAGGCACTAACATCAACAATAAGTGGGACCTCATGAAACTGAAAAACTTCTGCAAAGCAAATAACACTGTTAATAGGACAAAACCTGCAGACTGGGAAAAGATCTTCACCAACTCTACATCTGACAGAGGAATAATATTCAATGTTATTATTGAATATTGAATAAAGAACTCAAGAAATTAAACACAAAGAAACCAAGTAACCCAATTGAAAAACCTGGTACAGAGCTAAAAAGAGAATTTCTAAGAGGAGAATCTCTAATGGCCAAGAAGCACCTAAAGAAAAGTTTCTGACTTATAGACATTGGAGAAATGCGAATCAAAACAACTCTGAGATTTCCTCTTTCTTACACCTATCAGAATGGCTAAAATAAAAAACTCAAGTGATGGCTCATGTTGGTGAAGATGTGGAAATAATGGATATACTACTCCACTGGTGGTGGGAATGCAAACTTGAACAATCACTGTGGAAGTCAATGTGGAGGTTTTTCAGAAAATTGCGAATAGATTTACCAGAAGACTCAGCTATTCTATTCCTGGCCATATACCCAAAAGGTGCTCCACTATACCAGAATGACACATGCTAAACTATGTTCATAGCAGCTTTATTTGTAATGTCCAGACACTGGGAGCAACCTAGGTGGTCCCTCAACTGAAGAATGGATAAAGAAAATGAACATTTGCACCACGGAATGCTATTCAGCTATTAAAACCAAAGACATCATGCAATTTGAAGGTAAATAGATGGAACTAGAAAAGATCATCCCGAGTGAGGTAACCCAGTCCCAGAGAGACATACATGGCATGTACATCACTTATAACTGGATACTAGCCATAATGTACAGGATAACAATGCTGCAATCCACAGATCTAAAGAAGCCAAGGAGGGCCTAAGGGAGAATGCTTGAATTTCACTTAAATAGGAAATTAAATAGACAACTGGAGTAGATAGAGGGAGGGAACTGGGTGATAGAAGGCATGGAGAGAGTAACAGGGATGGGATTAGGTGTGTGAAGAACAGTGGGGGTGGGAGTTGGGGTGACAGTGGGGGAGAGAATGGAAATTAGTGGGGGGACATCTCTGGGACAGGAGAGGTTCCTAGAAGTCTATGGGGGTGACTGTAGCTGCAACTGCTAGCATCAGATGTTAAGGAGCTTGTAACCAGTTGGGATTCCCAGCACAGGGAGGGGGACACAAACCTACCCATAAAACTTTCAACCCAAAATGTACCTTGCCTACAAGAATTGTAGGGGCAAAGACGGAACAGAGATTGAGGGAATGGCAAACCAATGACTGGCCCAAATTGAGACCTGCCCCATAGGAGAGAACCTATCAATGATACTCTGCTATAATTGCAGACAGCAGCCTAGCATAATTGTCTTCTGAGAGGCTTCATCCAGCAGCTGATGGAAACAGATGCAAAGACCCACAGCCAAACAGCAGGCTGAGCTCAGGGTGTTCTGTGTAAGAGTGGGAGGAAGGATAGAGGGAGCTGGAGGTGTATCTTTGACACCTAAGAACACCTACAGAGGAAACTAAGCTGGGCCTATGGGGGCTCACAGAGACTGAACCACCAACCAAAGAACATGCATGGACTGGGCCTAGACACCCTACACACATGTAGCAGATGTGCAGGCTTGGTCATCTTGTGGGTCCCCTAACAATTGTTGGAGGGGCTGCCTCTGGCTGTTGCCTGCCTCTGGATCCCTTTTCCTGGCTGGGCTGCCTTGTCACTCCCCTCAAGTTCCCAGTGGGAGAAAATGCACTTAATCCTGCTGAGACTTGAGGTGCCAAGGTGGGTTGATACCTCTTGGGAGCCTTCCCTTTTCTGAGGAGGAGAGTGTGTAATGAGGAAGGGGTTGTGAGGGTAGGCCTGGGAGGTGAGGAGGGATGGGGTTGGGATCAGGCTGTAAGGTGATCAAATTAATACATTAAAAAATCAGTGTCTCATAAAAGACCGTTTCTCCAACCAAGGACCGTGTATAGATATAACCTAGAACCCCTGCTTGAATGTAGCAAATGGTAGCTTAATATCCAAGTGAGTACCCTAGTAAGGGGAACAGGGACTATTTCGCACATGAACTCAATGGCTGGCTCCTCCACACCCACACCCCACCCTGAGGGAGGAGCAGCCTTGCTAGGCCACAGTAGAGGTCATTGCAGTCAGTCCTGAAGAGACCTGATAATCTAGAGTTAGATGGAAGAGGAGGAGGCCCTCCCCTATCAGTGGACTTGGAAAGGGGCAGGGAGGAGATGAGGGAGGGATGGGGGGGTAGGGAGGGATTGCAGGAGGGGGCTATGGCTGGGATACAAAGTACGTAACCTGTGATTAATGTAAAATAAAATAAAAATGTTTTAAAAATCAGTGTCTAGGTGTAGAAACCAAGGATAATTGTCTAACCTAGCTGTTCTCAACTCTCCAAATGCTTGGAATCTTTGATTCAGTTCCTCATGTTGTGATGACACCCCCCCCAACCATAAAATTATTTTTGTTGCCACCTCACAGTTGTAATTTTGCTACTGTTATGAATTGTAATGTAAATGTCTATGTGAAAGGACTGGCTAACCCAAGGGGGTCACGACCCACAGGTTGAGAACTGTTGCTCTAACCAAATCTTATGGTAAGCTGTAATTTACCAGGCAATATGTACATAAAGTTAAGGTGGGTGGCAAATAATTTTCACGACATGTGTATCACAATAACATATTTGCATTTTGCTTCCCACCCTTTAAAAGAATAAGAACAGTAAAATTACTGCAATTCAAAGGAATGCAATTTGAGAAAATGCTCAGCGGTCGTGAAGGCTCCTGTAACTTTTCATGGCCTCCAACTCCCTTTCCCATTTTTCATCCTGCTTCTCACCATAACTGTGTCATAAAGTTTTCTTCCATTTTTTTTAGACCACTGCCTTTATTAATTACTTTTTCTGTTGCTTGGATAGAATATCCTGACAAAAGCAGCTTAGAGAAAGAAGCATTTGTTTTGGCTCACAGTTGAAGTATATGGTCTATCATGGAAGGGAAATTAGGCAGCTAGTCACAATTTAGTCAAGAATCTAAGTGAGATGAATCCGTGCACTTGGTTAGTATCATGCTTTTTCTGCAGCTCCAAAACCGAATCCCAGGGAATGATGCTGCCTACATTCTCATGTGCTCTTCACATTGTAATTAACTTAATCAAGGAATTCTCTCACAGGCATGTACAGAGGTTATCTAATTTAGAAAATCCCTCTCTAGTGTGCCCAGAGGCTCATCTCAAGAGTAATTCTAGACCCTGTCAACGTGGCAGTCAATACTAACCACCATAATGCCCTAAAAACCATAAGCAACTTTGTCTATCTAAACTTTTAGGTGTTCATGGTAATTAGTACCTTCAACAAATGGTGCTGGTCTAACTGCATGTCCACCTGTTAAAAAATGCAAATAATCCATATTTATCGCCCCGCACAAGACTAAAGTCCAGGTGGATCAAATACTTCAGCATAAAACAAGACACATTAAATCTGGTAGAAGAAAAAGTGGGGAAGAGCCTCAAACTCATTGGGACAGGAGACAACTTCCTGAACAGAACAACGACAGCACAGGCTCTAAGGTCAACAATCAATAAATGGGACTTCATGAAACTGAAAAGCTTCTGTAAAGCAAAGGAAACTGTCAGCAGACCAAAGTGACAGCTTACAGACTAGGAAAAGATCTTCACCAACCGTACATCTGACAGAAGGCTAATATCCCAAATAAAAGAACTCAAGAACTTAAACACCAAGAAGCCAAGTAATCCAATTGAAAAATGGGGCACAGAGCTAAACAGAGACTTCTCAACAGAGGGCTAACAAATGGCAGAGAAACACTTAAAGCAATGCTCAATGTCCTTAGTCATCAGGGAAATGCAAACCAAAAAGACCCTGAGAGTCCACCTTATTCCCATCAGAATGGCTAACAGGACAGGAGCCTACCACAGAAGGGTGTTAAAACAGAGGCTGAGACTCATAGCCAAACTTTGGGCAGAGTGCTGGGAATCTTATGAAAGAAGGGGGAAAAAGAAAGACCTAGAGGGGACAGGAGCTCCACAAGGAGAAGAGCAGAACCAAAAAATCTGGGCCCAGGGGTCTCTTCTGAGACTGATATTCCAACCAAGGACCATTCATGGAGATAACCTAGAACCCCTGCTCAGATGTAGCCCATGGCAGCTCAGTCTCCAAGTGGGTTTCCTAATAAGGGGAACAGGGACTGTCTCTGACATGAACTCAGTGGCTGGCTATCTCATCGCCCTCACCTGAGGGGGAGGGCATCCTTACCAGGCCACAGAGCAAGACAATTCAGCCACTCCTAATGAGACCTGATAGGCTAGGGACAGATGGAAGGGGAGGACTTCCCCTATCAGTGGACTTGGGGAGGGGTTTGGGAGGAGAAGATGGAGGGAGCATGGGATTAGGAGTGAATAAATTGTAATAAATAAAAATAAATAAATTAATTAAAAAACTCAAGTGTACATATTCTGAAGAGGCTGTGGAGAAAGGGGAACCCTCCTCCATTGCTGGTGGGAGTGCAAACTTTTACAACCACTTTGGAAATCAATCTCGTGCTTAGGAATAGTGCTTCTTTATTCTTAATTTTTTACTAATAAGTTTCATTAAAAATTCATTTCCATCTTAAGAATTCAGTTGGGTTGATTTGGTAACAAATGAACATGAACATATCTGTCATCCTAACCAAGATCTGGAACTTTCTGTCACTAAAAATCCTTATTAAGCAACTATTTCATACCACTCTGAGTCCTTAGCAATCTGATTTGTGATACCCTGGTTTTGTTTTTGTCTTTTTGAGAACTTCATATAAATGTACATTTTTAGTGTCTGGATTCTTTAGCTTAAAATCTTGGAGATTCATCCATGCTATCATGTAGTCAATGTTTTGTTATTTATTTACAATTATAGCATGTCCAGATAAAGCACATTAACTTTATCTTGATCAGTGAGCATTTGGGTGGTTTTCCATTTAGGGCTATTGTAAGTAAAATCACTATTAATACTTACACGGCTGGCTTGAAACTGTGTATGGCCTCAAACTAGCAGAGATCTGTCATTTTGAACCTGTCAAACGATGCTCCTGTTTCTGTGCCAGTTTAAATTCCCATCAGCAGGGACTGAGGAACTCCTCTGGTTCACATACTGGCTAGACTTCAGTGTTGCCCTTTGATGTATTTTAACCGGCTTTAGCCATCCACCTATGTGGTGACCTCACCTCCTCATGGTGATCTATGCACTGCATCTGCATAGTGAGCTATGTATCACATTAGTGCTCCTTTTCCGAGGTTCTGGGATCAGAACACAGGATTACAGTCATGCTAAACAAGTGTCCTACACCACTGAGTTACATCCAGCCTGCACTGGCATCTACACTTGCAATTTCCTTTTCCTTTAATTTTTAAATTTTTTTTTTTTTTTGAGGCAGAGTCTGGCTGGTTTAGAAGTTGCTGTGCACGACTGTCTGGCTCTGAACTCACAGAGCTCTGCTTGCCTTTGCCTCTTAAATGTGGATTTAAATGCATGTAACCAGCACACCTGGCTTCACTTGCAATCTTTAAATGAAATAAATTGAGAGTCTTCATATATTGTCAACGATCTGTGTAACTTCTTTGGTCTTCTTCTCCTGGAATAGTTTTGGGCTTCTTCTTCTTTTTTTTAATTGTTAGATTTTAAGAGATTTTTAGAATCTTGGATGATACAAGTTCTTTATCAGAGGTAAGTTTGCAAACACTGTCTTCAAGTCTGTGAGTTTTTTTTTCTTCTTTTCAATCTCATTAAGTAGTTTAATAAAGTAGATGTTTTAAAATTTAATATATTCAAGTTTAATGTTTTCTAGCATACCATTTTAATTACTTTTGTGATTTTTATTAACCATATTTTAACATATTTTCTTTGCTATACATCAGAATTATATGAGGATAATATTAAAAATGTAAATTCTCAAGTCTCCACTCAGCCAAATTTGCATCTGGTCTGCCAAACAACGAACTTTAAATTTGGGATTTATACAAGATCCTATGGGGTTATGGTAAGCTTAGCCTTTATTGACCTGCAAAAAGCTCTTTCATTATCTTGATTAAGTAGAAATTTAATTATCTGTATTTTGATTTTCTTTATCTTGAGATTGCATATTGAGATTGAGATGCACTCAGTCATAGAGTGAAAGTGTTTTTCCATTGTGATCTTTGTATTTGGGAGGCAACAATTAATTGTGTGGAAGTCCATTATAAAGTATAGCAGGTAATGGTAGAAGGTTGATTCTTCAATTTCTGGGCCCTGTGTAATTTTTTTTTCTTAAACTCATAAACATAAAATTCTGAAATGCTCAGTCTCATCAAGATTTCCAAATAAAGATTATTTTGCCTTTAATGCATTTTCAAAAGTTTATTGATTGGCAAAATCTCATGTTAGTAGGACTTGAGAAGTGAGGACTTTGGGAAGTGAGTGGCAGAGATCTCTTAAATGGATGGATCTATTTACTGACTAGTAAATCGTGAAGTAGTGGACTACCATGTGATTGACTTTGCCATAACTGCTGACTCTCTATGGCATCCCTGCTGTGTCTTACCATGACTCACAGTGTTGGACTCCCGAGGTGGGGAGACCCTCCGTGCCTCAGGATAGATGGCAGACCTCAATAACCCACAAAGTCAAGAACTCGATTCAATCAGCAAGAGGTTTAATTAGTAGCTGGCATGCTGGGGCTCTGCACACAGCTCCCACACAGGGGGGTAGTACAGAGCGCCCAGCAACGGAATCACAGAGTTTATAAAGGCAAAAACCACAAAACAGGAGGGGGTCTAGGGGTAAGGGACTTTCCTAATGGGGCAGTCTGTGGTTGGCTGTTTCCAGGTGTGCTGACTAGGGGACGGTTAGAGATTGTATCCATAGCTACAGAAGGGCATCTCTTAGAAATGTTTTGTATCAGATCCGGGTTTGGTATTGTATCAGATCCGGGTTTGGTAATGATTAAAGCTCACAAGTCTCAGTTCCCATGGTTAGTTCCCATGGTTAGGGCCAAGTCAAAAATTTCCATCCTTACATTCTCTGAACTAGCATGGCACCTGGCCACTATGTAGTTACTGATGGCACTGTTACCTCTCACAATTCACCAGAACTCTCTGGCTCTTTATTACATACATGTACTAACCTTTACAACAGGAAGGCCCTTAATTCTCAGTGGATACTGAGCCTGGGTTAAGCTTTTGCACATATTGCAATTATGAGTCAATGAAATTTCATCTAGAAAAACAGAAATAAAAACAGGAAAAATGTGACTGAAAGTCCTTTAAGTAAAAGTGGAGGAGAAAGACTAAAGCAGGAGTATTGCCAAGCATTCAAAGCTAATCTGAGCCATAGAGTGAGACCCCATCTCAAATAAAAATAAAGCAAAACACACAAAAGTAGAAATGCAAAGATGTTATTTTTTATTCATATCATAGACATAAAAATTGAGGGGGTGGTTATCCCAAAAAGCTCGACATGAGTTTCATGTGTATCTCACAGAGTTCTGTAGGAGCTTTGTTCTCTTCTGTGGGCCATGTTTTCATTATCAGAAGGCACACTTGTGGATTATAACAGAAGGGACAGAAAGACAAGTAAGTGAAATGAAACTCCAAGACTAAGACTTCTACTGTAAGATAGAAGGCTAAAATATGACTCATCTAGTCATAGTTGGCACTATGGGGCTGGCCATGGATTTACTTGACTTAAGATCCTAGTTGATGCTGTCAGGGCAGGGACCTAGGGGACATGAGGAGGAGAGATGATATTCACCCTTGGGTCCAGAGGCAAGCTATGGGAGGCATATTGACTTAACACACCTGTCTTGTATTCAGAACAGTACTCTACAGGACAAAAGAGACTTCTGGGTGCAATTATGGGCTTCGTTTAGGAAAACTCTCTTGCATTGCATACTTGGTTGTAACATAATCACATAATTCCTAAAATCAGGTTGCTGTAGAAGGAAAGCCAGGAGTTCTGTTTTGTTTTCCCCACCACTGCTGAGAGATTCACTGTGAAGCATGAGAGGGAATATGGTCAGCTTCTGGGGACAGGCATAGGCCCTCACATACAGGAGATAGGTCCCACGACTTCAAGGAAGTGAAATTGACAGTGACTTAAATAAGCTTGAAGTTAAGTTCTTTTTTAGAGTTCAAGACCTTTAAGCAAAGAAGTTTCTCAACCTACCCAGAATTTTCCACTTACCAGGAAAGTAGAAGATTACAATTTGTAATGTTTTGAGTTGCCACACTGCTGTTAATTTTCCATAGCACTGAGAGATAACTAAGACTCATAAAATAGATGTGTGCTATTTCATAAAGTGAATTAGGGACACGAAAACTTGCTTCAAGCTAGTCAAGAATGGCTTGCTGAGGCGTAGCTATACGCAGAAAGAATGAAACCCAAAAAAGTTAGGGAAAAAGCAGAAAGAAGAAAATTTGCTAAACAAGATTTTATATTAAAAATTAAAGTGAATTATTCTGTTGGGAATATAATGAATTAGTATGTGTACCTTCTGATTGTGGAGGAGGGGACTATGGAATGACCTTTACTAAATAATGACCTCTAATCCTGTATGAACAGAAGACTTTTACTCGGTTTAAGACACTGAGAGTCCTGTGCACTTAACTGGAAAGGAAGGGGCCATGGGGTTACAGAGACATGATTTTCTGCATCCACTCCTGAAGAGCCTAATAATTAAAAGTACAAAATGTAGATAGTTCAGTCATTTGGGTGAAGCACTGCCTGGGAAAGTCACTGCTTTTCATCATTCTAGGATGAGAGTAGAGTCTAAAAACCTGGTTTTTCAAAGACATTGAATTCTCAATTCTTTTCTCTTTTGTATTCTATTGCCCTCTTGTCATTTGGGCTGCGTAAATTTCACAGCAGCAACTTATCAAAAACATTGCATTGATCCTCAATCATTTTTACCTTTCCTGGTGACTTATTCCATAAACTCTTAAATCAACTGAAAATGTAGATCTTGACATCTTTCTAATACAGTGTCCACCAATGATAAAAAGAGGAGGGACTCAGCTAGAATTTAAGGGCTACTCTTAAAAGTCCTACTGGTTGTGGTCATGTATTATGATTAAATGCCCAGCACTCAGGTAGATCTCCTGGGATTGCCGCTGTGTGCAAGGTGACGTGATTTCTCATGACTTCCAAGCATTTATCCCCACAGATCACTGTGTTGATTCATCAATCCTGAGACATTTAAAAGGGATATTACTCAAAAGTTGGCATGGGGATACAGAATTTCAATAAGCTATTTTGTCAGAGAGTTTGGGGCTTTTAAGGTGAGAGTAATGGTTATTCAAGCCTTTTCTGCTGGCCTTTCCTCTACCAACTTCTCAAACAAGTGCAATAACTTTGGGACTTAATTTACCTGCTGGCTCATCTCTTTTACTTCCCACTCTCTGCAAATGAGTTCATAATCAGTTTCCTTGAATACTGATTGTTGCTGTTGTCTGGAGGCCCTCCTTGAACTCAGTTTCCCTTTAAAATGGAAGTAGCAAATGTGTCTTCCTGTTATTTATGAGCATCACTAAAACATTTGCACATAATCTATTACAGACGTCCTTTTCAAGCCAAGATTGAATGTCATTGCCTAGAGGAGAAAAAGTCATTTTTTTCAGTGCTTTTCCCAGAAAAGAGTTTCTTTGTGGGGTAACTTGTGTAACTGGAATTGTTTTTGAACCGTGTTTTATAGAACCTTCAATAAGAAGAACCCACACCATACCCATTGTTTAAGTAGCTGGTAGATTTCTTGTGTACATTGCACTATACACTGTCAGGATCGGGTTCACATCTATAAACCATGCTTTGATGTGGGCCTAGAGTCTCTCTCATACAAAATATTGCCAATTCTATCTCGTTTCTGAAATGCCCCCATGAGCTCATTATCCCTGGTTAGGATGCAAGTATTTGGGATATATGCTAACGTGCAGCTTCATGTGACCTAGGCCAACATGTTTGCCATTAAGGTGAAGAAGACATGACTCAGCTCATCTCCTTAAACAAGTCTGGTCTCACCTCTAGGGTAGTAGTCCTCACCCATGCTGAACTTTCATTCTCCAATACAGCATTGTCACAATTGAGGCTGACATTTGTTACCCACCTCCTGGATCTGTTGTTTATTTGCCTTAAATTCAAGAAAAGATTATCATAATTCAAATTTCAAGAAGAAACTGGGGACTATTTGCTTATGTTCTGCAGAAAAAGAAGTTTACTGTAGCAAATGCAGGTCATTGTTGAGATTACTTAAAAGAACCTGGGTTGTTGAGTGCATGCTGCCTGCGTATGGGAGGCCATGCAGCCTTACTATGAGAAGTAGGCTTACTATTCCCACATTTAAACCAGTTTGCTTATTTTTGTCATATACACTGTGTTGACACTGGTTCCACGTTTGCTCTTGTTGGTTTTGATGATCTCTAGCTTTACACAGTTCCTCATCAGAGGTCATTGTGCTTAAGTCTGTTCTGCACTGCTGTAGTGGAATGGCTGAGGTTGGTGAGTAACAGAGTTTTATTCAGTACAGTTCTAGAGGCTGCAAAGTCTCCAAAGCTGATAAGGTAAATGGGTGGGAAAGAACTTTATGTTGCATCAGCCCATGGCAGGAGGCAGAAGGGCAAGAGACTTCAGGACAGCAAAAGATAGCTGGAATTTTTTTTTTAATTTATTTATTTTTATCTCAATCACAGGTTAGGTACTTTGAATCCCAGGCGTAGCCCCCTCCCTCAGTCCCTCCTACCCTCCCACTCCCTCCCTCATCGCCCTCCTCCCCACCCCCTCCAAGTCCA
>JAQQSO010006741.1:0-11108 GCA_028658305.1 Pachyuromys duprasi
CTGCACTTTGTGCCCTGCATCTATGTCTATGCCCGACCATTCACTGCCCTCCCCACAGATAAAGCCATCAGTGTCACCTTCACAGTCATCTCCCCTCTGTTGAACCCCTTGATCTACACTCTGAGGAACCAGGAGATGAAGTCAGCCATGAAGAGACTCAGGAAAAGACTTGGACCCTCTGATAGAGAAGAGCAGTAAGTTCCTCCTGTCACCACATTTTGAAACATTTGGATGTGAAATAACCTTTATTCTCTGTACTTGTTTGTCATTTTTCTTCCCACGGTGGCTTAAAACATCTCAAAAGATCTCAGATTAATAGTTCTCATTCTCTTCTATATTTTCAGTGTGTCAAATATTGGCCCACAAAATCACCAAGTAAATCTCAGTGGAATCTGTAAAATATGAAAAAATAGATACATAAAAAGATAATTGTACACTGTAACCATACTTGAGGTTTTGCACGTTTTTGTGTTTATTTTCTGAGACAGGTTTCATTCTATAGTCCTGTCTGCTCTGGACTCATTATGTAGCTCAGGTTAGCCTCAAATTCCCAGAAACCTCCCTGTGCAGGGATTACAGCTATGAACCACTATCCTAAGCTAGATTTTTGTGTTGGTTTTTTTTTTATTTTGTTAACCTAGAGCACAATGTTGGGTAATGATTACTCCATCCTAAACCTCCAAGCCCATAAAGTTTCCTCCCATTCAGATTTTACACATTATACTTGCTTTTAGTTATTTCTTAGACCTGGTTCATCTCTCCTTATGGTTCCAAGTCCTCTCCTGCCAATCTCTGAGCTCCTACTTGCTTTCTTCTCTTCCCCTCTGGACCAGGATGTCCCACACTATTTCTCCATTGCTCAGCATTGGCTGGTTGTTTTGTTGAAAATACAGAGAACAAATGGTGGCATGTTTACATAAACTTGAGACAGGTGATGCTTAGAATAAGCATCACAATGCAATGTTCATATTGAAACCAGTCAGTGGGGTAGAGAAATCAGCATTTGAGTGAACAGGGTAAACTGTATACATTCCACAAGAGCATTATACGAACAGCTGTATAGCCTGGTTTCACTTAGAGTGCTGGGAATGGATGTGGTCAATCCAAGCTAGATTTTCATGTTTGAAAATGATTTGATTCCTTGAGCAAACACGTCCTCATGGAAGCCAAAAAAAAAAAAAAAAAAAAAACAGAAATGACTGGGTCAGCAGGTTCTGTGACCTGGGTTCCATGTGTCTGAATCAAGAGTTAGACTCAAAAACACTGTTAGAACCCATGCACACGATAGTGTGATTACGACACAAGCAAACTGGGCTTGAAGAAACATTCCAAGTTCCAATCAGCCTATGTTGTGAATACACACAGAAAGCCCTGGAAGCCTGAACTCAGTGTAATCACATACAGAAGAACAAAATGCATTTCCTCCTTCCTCCTTCTGTATCATTGTATCTAGAAAGACTGAAGACTGAAGTGAAATGTATCTAAAAGTCAATAATAGTGATTGTCATAACTGATAATAATGCAGAATCGCTACCCCATATTTAACTTATCAGAAGCAGGCTTTAGAAATTGGCATTTCTTATATTTCAAAAAATAATACCATGCATATATTGACATTGCATTGTTTCCCCCTGAGGAACATCTGAAAGGCAAATATATTAGTATTTCCACAGGAAGATTCTGGGAATCCTCCCATTAGATAAAACAGTGTATATGAAAACTATACTTGAACTCACACTAACAAGATCAAGTATTGCTACCATAGCTTAAGACAGAATAAATTTTAATACCAAAGACTTTAAAACTAGAATAATGAATAAAATGACATAAATGTAAATGTTTTGAAAAAACTAAACAATATTTTTATAAAATGCTGTTCTGGTTACTTTTTATCCACTTGACACAAGTTAAGATATTCTGGAAAGAGGGAACCTCAGTTGAGAAAATGCTTCTATAAGACTGGCTTGTAGGCAAATCTGTGGAATATATAGTGATTGATGTGGGAAGACCATCCCGCTGTGGTCTTGCCACCCCTGACCAGCTGGTACAGAGTTGTTTTTTTTAAAGACAAACTAAGCAAACCATGAAGAACAAGCCAGTAACCAGCAAACCCCCATGCTCTCTGCCTCAATTCTTGTTCCAGTTTTCTACCTTGAGTTCCTGCCCTGACTTTCCTGATGAACTGTGATTGAGATATGTAAACCAAATAAACCCTTTTCTCCCTGATTTTTTGCCATGGTGCTTTATCACAGCAATAGAAGATGAAGTAGGACAAATGTAAACAAATACGAAACTAAAAGTAAAGGGTAGACATAAAAAGGACAAAAAAAATCTAGAAAACTATAGTGAACTGAAGACTGAAATAGGATCACACATAGACAGAGATAGAATGCACAAGAAGGTGATTGATAAACACGGAGGCAAAAGTGAGTGAATATCATAAGTGCTAAGTATAACAGTTGCTTCTGAAGAAAATAGTCATAGTGAAAAAAAAAACCCTCTGTTTTAAGAGATAATAGCTGAGAACTTTTGTGGCGGACGAATTATACAAATGCAAAATGTATCAAAACAGAACTCTAAGACTGAAAGGAGACGTTGCCTCTGAGGAGTCAACTGCACAGTTAAGCAGACAGGGGAGAGTTAAGCCCATTGACACTATGTGGTCTGAATTTGACAGGCACACCCACGTTTAATCTCTGAGAACCCTAACCACACAGGTAGCACAATGACCTGATTTTATGACCTTAGTTGACTAGATGAAAGAGGTGCAGCAAACTTTTGACTGGCCCAGCACTGATCTGGGAGAATGCCCCAGGACCACTCAGACTCAGACGCAGTGTCTCCTCTTCTCTGCTGTACAAACTTGTCTGAAGCTCATTGAGGACATGGGCATGATTACAGAGTGGAATAATGTTAACACTATAAAGCATCAAATAGATATGGGGGAAAAAATTGGAAGATTCAATGAGTCAAGGTTCAAACCAGAGATGAAAACCTCTGTAAAATCATCCCAGAGACGTTTCTGGTGATTGGGCTTTCTGAGAGTTGCTTCAGTCAACAATTATTTACTACTTTTTGTATGTGATGATAACAAATCAATCAATACTTTGAGAGAAGACATGAATTGTGTAATCTGAGAAACATAAACATAAAAAAATAAAGAGAAATGAGAGTTATAGACGCCTGTGAGATACCATGAAACAAAACAATCTACGCATGACAAAAGTCCTAGGATAAAAGCAATAGGAGAAAACAAAAAGGGATATTTGAATAAGCATGGACTAAAACTTACAAGTTTTGTAAAAAGAATTATATATACATACACAAATACACGGGTGTATATATACATATATCTGTACATATATACAAATATCTATATATACAGATATATGCATATATATTATATATATGTAAACATACACACACACACACACATATATATATATATACTCATACAAGAAGTTACACAAACTAAAAGCAAACAAACAAAAGACTACTTTTAAAATACCATAGCAAAGCCGGACATGGCCCACGCCTGTAATCCCAGCACTCAAGAAGGCAGAGGCAGGTGAATCACTGTGAGTTCCCGGCCAACCTGGTCTACAAAGCAGATCCAGGATAGCTAAGGCTACACAGTGAAACCCTGTCTTCAAAAACAAACAACAACAACAACAAAGCAAAACTGTCCAAAAGACAATACTGAAAGTACCCAGGAAGAAAAGACATCACATGCAAGAATATTCACTTTAAGAGGTGAATTCCCATGAAAAACTGGTAAGAAGACAACATGAAAACAAATTCAAATTGCTAACAGAAAATGTCAGTCAACAAAGAACTATATTTCCACAAAAAAGTAGGAAAGAGTTAAACATTATCAGATAAATAAACATAGATTTGCATAAGCTCAGTCTCCATGTGGGTTCCCTAGTAAGGGGAGCAGGGGCTGTCTCTGACATGCACTCTGTTGTGTGCTCTTTGATCACTTCCCCCTGGTGGCCGGACCTTGCCAGGCCACAGAGAAAGAGAATGCAGGCAGTCCTAATGAGACTTGATGGTCTGGGGTCAGATGGTAGGGAAGGAGGGCTTTCTGAGATATAGGGGAAAGGGATATGAGAAAGAGGGAGGGGAGGACGGGGAGGAGACGCAGGATAAGGCTACAATCAGGATGTAAAGTGAATAAATTATAAAAAAATAAACTTCAATTATTTAAAAATAGATAATATACAACATCTTTTCCTACAAAAATAATTAATGAAACTTCTAAATAAAAATTCTGGGCACCAAAAGACATAGGCATAACTAAAGACTTTCTAATAAAATCCTGGTTGCTTAGGAAGTAAGAAAAACACTTAATACGTTGAGCATTATTAAATTAAAAGACTTTTGTAACGAGCTCCGTGATGGTAGAGTCCAGCATGCATGGTGTCTGAGGAGCAGGAGCTCAATGACTGTAGAGCAAGCTAGTGGCCTTGATGATGACTCTGATTCCCCAGTAAGAGGAGGGACTCTGGCTGCCGTGTGTACACAGTTCCAGCCTGCAGTCCACGGCTCTGCTTGCCTGCCTGAGGAGACCTGATAGGCTAGGGTCAGATCGAAGAGAAGAAGGATCTCCCCTATCAGTGGGCTGGGGGAGGGTCATGGCAGAAGAAGGAGGAGGGAGAGTGGGACTGGGATGGGACAAGGGAGTGGGATACAGCTGAGATAGAAAATGAATAAATTGTAATGCATTTTTTAAAAATTTTAAAAAGGGGAAAACAGAAAGAAGGAAATAAAGATAGATAGGTGTGGACTAGGTATGATAGCACATGCCTTAATCCCAAAAATTGGGAGGCAGAGACTAGCGAATCTCTGTGAGCTCAGGGACAGCCTGCTCCACATACTGAGTGCCAGGATAGCCAGGGCTACATAGCAAGACCTGTCTCAAAAACAAAAACAAAAAGGAAAGAAAGAAAACAAGTGTCGCATATTAAATGAAACAAATGTACAAATATCTAATGAATACGTGAAATGAAAACCGTTTAGCATTCCTAACTATCAGGGAACTATGGAATAAAACTACTTTGAGAGTCCATTTCACCCCCACTAAGAACAGCATTTATTAAGTAATCAAGTGACAACTGCAGAGAATGAATGTCAGGAAAGGGAATCTCTCACTTCCTGCAGATAGAAGTGTAAACTGGAACCATCAGTCAGGAAATCAGTGTGCAGGCTCCTCAAAAAGCTAAACGTAGATCTGCAGTATGACCCAGCAGTACCACTCCCAGACACACACTCTCTACAATAGAAACACACATCCATGTTCACTGAAATGGACTCAACCCAGATGTCTAGTAAATTATGAATGGAGAAGTAAAAAGAGGATCCAGACAGTCCTGATGAGACCTGATAGGCTAGGGTCAGAGGAAAGGGGAGGAGGACCTCCCCTATCAGTTGATTAGGGGAAGGACATGGAGAGGAGAGGGAGGGATTGGGAGGAGATGAGGGAGGGGACTACAGCCAGGATACAAAGTGAATAAATTGTAATGAAGAAGAAGAAGATGAAGAAGAAGAAGAAGAAGAAGAAGAAGAAGAAGAAGAAGAAAGAAAAAATGCCCATGAAAAAAAATTGGTCTTTATTTACCCAATGTAAAAACACATCATACTCTCTAAAAGGAACATTTTTTAAAATTTTTTATTACTTTGAATTATGTATATTTGTGCATATATACATGACTATATATACATGTGCCTGAGGAAAGCAGAGGAGTGAGATCTTCATGCACCTGGAGTTACAGGTGATTTTGAGCCGCTTAACATGGACGCTAAGAATTGAATTCGGGTCCCCTGGAAGAGTAGTATGTACTCTCAAGCCATCTCTCTAGCACCAGAAATTCTACTTATTTGTTTGTCTTCTTATTTATTTAATGTACAGGAGTGTTCGCATACATGTATGTCTGTGCACCCTCTGCCTGCGTAGGGCCCACAGAGGTCAGAGGAGAGCATTGATCTTCAGGGACTGAAGTTACAGATGAGCCTCCATGTGGATTCTGAGAATCAAAGCCAGATGCTGGAAGAGCAGGCAGTGCTCTTCTCTGCCGAGCCACCTCTCCAGCCCCAGATTTCACTGTTCATGCAGGCTCCTGGCCTCCATGGCTTCCCCAGATAGACTATACCGTGCAAGCCGAAGCCAGAACAAATCCTTCCTTTAAATTGCTTCTGTCAGGTATTTTGACACAACATTAAGACAAGTAAATAGACATCCTCCACACTGTGGGAAAAATAATAATTAACTAAAATATGCGTTGGGGCAAGTCAGTTATCTCTACCACCTTTCTTCTCCTTGTATCTGCTGCTTTTCATTTAAGTTGCCACATGATGACAGAGACAGGAAAAGTAGGACTGAGGAGTCACTCACCCCTGGATCACTGTGAGGAAGCAGACTTCACAGCCTTTGAACAAACAACAACCAAAGGCTCACATTTCAACTGTGTTCCAGGGCACAGCACTGTACCATCCGATTCTGTGGAGCCGTGCTTTAACACAAAGCAAGTGCTATTATGTGGATGGTTGTACCAATGCCTCTCTATGTTTCCACTTACAAACAGCACTATCTAGCGCTCTCCAAAATGGGTGGTTTTATGTGGCATAACTATGGAAATGAGTTGACAGGTGTGCCTTTCTAAGTATCCTCAATGGCATTCAGAAGAGGTGGGTATCCAGGCTCACAAGCCATATTGATGAGGAAGCTAAATTATGTGAAACTGCTTGATGTCCAGTTCTGGTTTTCTAACTTTTTTACTTTATCCATATAAGAAATGTGGGCATTCAGTGGCTAGAGAGATTGCTCAGTGGTTAAGAACACCAGAATTGACCCAGTTTCAATTCTCAGCATCCATAGGGTAGCTCATGTAACTCATTTGTAATGCCAATTCCAGGATGTCTAGCACCCTCATTCAGGCATACAAGCAGGGAAAATAACAATGCACATAAAATAAATGTTATTTTAAAACATAAATATGGGCATTAAAATATACGATTTTATATTTTTATATATTTTTTCTAAAGACATAAAGGAAACGTATTAGACACAGGGACTAGCATGTTTTAGTAAAAAGCTGCTTAAGCTTTAGAATTAAGGGCATTCGATTTCTGTCTTGATATCCTGAATAAAAAAAAATACTGTGTTTTTTCCCATAATGATCTGTGTTTACACAGGGGTGTATCTATTGACAACAAGTTAATAATCCCCACTGAAACTCTACCACCAACAGTGAAACTAGCCAGTTGATTTCCACTTGCTTGCCCAACTCTGTTCAACTTTCATAATAAGCCTGAGACTAAGGGACCAGGACATGACACAGGGGCACAGTGCAAAATGTTAAAGACACAAATAAAACAGATTTCTTGTATTGCCTCTAAAGCATTTGGACACCAGCCAACATATGTCAATATGTGTGAATGTGTACGTGCATGTTTTGATAATATTTTAATGACTCCCACTGAAATTGAATGAACAAAGCTACAATCAGTCAGTTCCTTCTAGTGATATTCCTTATATTAAGCCTGTGGCTGAGGGATTTGAATAAAGACAGGGATACGTAGAAGAACCTTAAAGATGTGACTCCTTGAGTTTGCTACCAAGGCAAATAGAGCAAGGGCATTAAGACATTCAATCACGCAAAGGGCTTTACCTCCAGAAGCACGTCTTTCGGGAATTAATGTCAACATTTGCGGTACAGTGGACCTAGCATCGTATCATTTTTATCTGAGCTTTTAAGATAAAGGAAATAGGTAAAGCTATTCAGCTGCTAGCTAGGATCATGTGTATATTGAAACTAGGATGTTGTCTCATTGGTCATGTTTAACTAATTTAATTTTGAATATTTTCCAGGGATATTAACTATTTCAGACCAAAGACAATCATCTCACTGACAAACAACAAGGTAGGTGTCGAGTCCTGGAAGGGAACATTGTGTTAAGAAAAATTCAGAGGGTAGCCTGGGTCTGAAACAAGTCATCAGACACTTGTTGAGAGCTTTCCAATTGCTTAGTGTGTGGCTGCCACATGTTAAAAATCAATGCAAAAAGAGTATTCTGATAAATACAATTCTCCAGATTTTTTTCAAATGTCCTTAAAATAAGAAATGTAAAGATACATATATTGAACAGGAAGAAAAAAAGAGAATAATGTGTCTCCATTCCGTTTATCCCCTTCTGCTTATACAATCTTTCTTTCACAAAATGCATAGCCAGTAGGTAGGATGATTAGATCATTCACTGAGTTAACAGTACCTACGAAGCATGGAAATCAACAATAAAATTCAACAATGATGTCACGAGGCAAGAAATAACATTGCTAATAAAAGCCTCCTTTCATCCACATGCCTTTCCACCAGTCCACTGCACCGCATTTCTCTGTCTCTGTATGACTGTGCCATTTCACCACCTCACGGTGTTATTTCTCTGCCTCTGTTGTTTGAATTCATCCAGACAGCGACAAATCTTTGTCTCCACTGTTGAAATTTAAAGCTTCCTATAATAGCCCTAAATAGAGCCCTGTTGTGCTTCCATGACACTGGGGCATCATTGCTTGGTCCCCACAGCTGTTGATGCACTAAATATTTGCATCGCCATCAGACCGAATAAGACCTTTGCTGCACTTGTGTGCAATGTAGCTGACATGAGTCCAGTCCCTACTGTACTGTGAGGACCACAACTGTGTGGGAAAGTATCCATTGATTAAATGTATACTTCTGAAATTTGCAATAAACTTAGTGTCGTGAATACAAATCAGATCTAATTTGGGAAAGTCTGGCTGTGTATTTTGGACATCAATTTTTGATGTACAGTCTTGGGGTACTGCAGATGTGTGAGAGAGTGGAGTGGCCTATGATGCATCCAAGTTTATCTGGAAAGTTCATGACTTTTCAAATAAACAGCCAGTCAGGAAGTATTTTTCTGGTTTCTTTACACTAAAATTGAGATGAAGAAATGACTCCAACTTACTGAATGCTTAAAGAGTGGTTATTGCAACAAATAGAATGGCTTTCGAACAAAATCCAACTACATTTAAAACTCATTTTCTCAATATCCAACTGCTGTGATTTTGTAGAGATATAGTTCCACTTTTCATTTCTTCCTCATCTAAGTAAAAACTACTTCTTCAAAAGAATGCATGAAAGAAACATTCACAAGACACCTTAGGCTTGAGATGAATAGACCCTCCAAGCCACCTTGACTCTCCAACTGCTTTTTCCCAAAACCTGTAAATTAATCTGATGGTGATAGACTGGAGAGGGGAAGCAAGAATAGAGGGGAGGGGAGGGGAGGAGAGTTGACTCCTATGTTTTGACAAAGGCTAACATTGGGAACCTGTATTCAGGCCAGGAAACTTCATCCTTTTTCAGGCCTATGGCATCTCACATGAGTCTTCCCTCACTACCTCCTACACACACACATAGAGATTCCTCCTCTTCCCTGCTTGATCAAACTGATATTGTTGACAGCTCGCAGTTCATAGTCGGAGTCCCATCATTTGTTTGGTTGATGACAGAATAAGGAGGGTGTGAAATTACTGCCCCAGTATCTGCCTCACCAGAGATACCGCCTCTTTCACTAAGCACATGAACTCTGCCTCTAGTGAAGAACAAATCACACCTTTCCAAAATCCAGAATTTCCACTTACTCATGTTCAAGAGCCTCCCTGGACAATGAAGAATGCAAGTGATACAACAATAACAAATGAGGAACAGTTAACTTGAAAATGGTCCTTCCCCTTTATGCTCTTAGAAAATCCAGAGTCTTTGACCCTCAAGTAGCATGACTGACAAGGGGAATTTAAAAAGATGTCCTTAAATCAAAACAAACTGAGGGGGAAAATGGTTTACTGAGACCATTGAAAGTTTGATACCAAAAGCATCAAAATGAACTATGGTAAAAATTTTTCTGTTTAAATATTCTACCTAAATGTCACTACTTAATGTATTTTGTTTTCCAGTGTTGCTCTCTAGGGAAAAAACTATTCAATGATTTTCTGTATGGTAATTGGATTTGATTATCTAATTAACTGCAATATTTAGAAAGTGGGCAACTTGATCAATTTCAGGTATAATTGCCATAAGAAAGAGTATCTGAATTGTACCCTAGAAGCTAAGGAAGACAAGATAAACAGCCTGGCATCAAACAAGAAAGCAAAGAAAGAGGGTGACAATGAAGATGGAAAACTACACCAGGGTCAAAGAGCTTATTTTCCTTGGCCTGACCCACAGTCAAGAAGTAAGTGTGGTGCTGTTTCTTTTCCTTCTCCTCGTGTATGTGACAACTCTGCTGGGGAACCTTCTCATCATGGTCACGGTGTCCTGTGAGTCTCGCCTTCACACCCCCATGTACTTCCTGCTCAGGAATTTGTCAGTTGCTGACATCTGCTTTTCCTCCATCACTGCCCCCAAGGTGCTGGTGGACCTTCTCTCAGACAGAAAGACCATCTCCTTCAATGGCTGTCTCACTCAGATGTTCTTCTTCCACCTTATTGGGGGAGTGGATGTGTTTTCTCTGTCTGTGATGGCTCTAGACCGATATGTGGCCATCTCTAAGCCCCTGCATTACGTGACCATCATGAGCAGAGGTCGTTGTGTTGGGTTAATCGTGGCCTCCTGGGTGGGGGGCTTCATCCACTCCATCGTGCAGATTTCTCTCTTGCTCACACTCCCTTTCTGTGGACCCAATGTTCTTGACACTTTCTACTGTGATGTCCCCCAGGTCATCAAACTGGCCTGCACAGACATCTTCCTAATTGAGCTGCTGATGATTTCCAATAATGGGATGCTGACTACACTGTGGTTTTTCTTGCTCCTGGTGTCCTACATGGTCATATTATTATTGCTTAGGTCTCATTCAGGAGAGGGCAGGAAGAAAGCCATCTCCACCTGCACCTCCCACATCACTGTAATCACACTGCACTTTGTGCCCTGCATCTATGTCTATGCCCGACCATTCACTGCCCTCCCCACAGATAAAGCCATCAGTGTCACCTTCACAGTCATCTCCCCTCTGTTGAACCCCTTGATCTACACTCTGAGGAACCAGGAGATGAAGTCAGCCATGAAGAGACTCAGGAAAAGACTTGGACC
>JAQQSO010006742.1:0-11108 GCA_028658305.1 Pachyuromys duprasi
GGGTCAGATGGAAGAAGAGGAGGACCTCCCCTATCAGTGGACTTGGGGAGGGGCAGGGAGGAGATGTGGGAGGGAGGGTAAGGATTGGGAGGGAATGATGGAGGGGGCTACAGCTGGGCTACAAAGTGAATAAACTGTAATTAATAAAAAAATAAAAATTTAAGAAGCACTAGAAAAAAAAAGAATATGAGCAGTCATGAATCACCTCACACATATTTGCTGAAATGTGATTCTTGCCCCTGTCCCTAGACTTTCAGCTCTGGGTCATGTCACTTATGAGCTGGAAGCTCATCCCAAAGTCAGGAGACATTTCTAGAGCAGTGAGTTTGACCTTCAAGTCTAATGGGCTATATATATTCCTCTGTCTCAGAGTTTTCTTCTCATTGGGTTTCGTAGTTCATGGTGAGAAGAAAATACTGAGTCTGTCATTGTTTTTCCTCATGTGTTTTCCCTTCTCCCTCCCAGTGCTGAGTGATACCCAACTTGATCTGCTTGCCCAGTCTGTGGAGAAGAGGCTCCTCCTGCAACAACGAGAGTTGGTAAAACAAAAACAAAACTCCAAACAAACCAAAGGCCTGCAGTCCAGGGAGGGGGAAGAGGAAAACAGGACAGGAAGAACATTCTAGAAGGAAGCAATAAAGTTTCCACAAGGAGGGGAGTCAGTAACCCTCTGAGCAGGCAGGATGGCGTTAACCCTGTCAGAACCATCTCTGCATTTATGGCAGCCTTGGAAGCAAGGCTAAATTAGGTCTAAATTAGCCACCTAGGAAGGCATCTTTGTAGGAACTGAAGGAGTAAAAGTCATTCACACCTTTCTTCATATACAGTTACCATCTGCAAATTGCCTTTTATCTCCCTTTATATTTAGCTATAAAAACAAAAGTGTCTATAGCTGTGTGCATACATGTGTACACCACTCACATGCAGATGGCACCCTTGTGCAGAGAAGGTTTTATCATTACCATGTGGTAGGTGTGGAACCATTGAACAGTGGCTTCAGGTCTCCCTTAGTTCCTCATCCTGTGTGACTCCTGGTTGTTGGGACAGAAGGCTTTCTCACCCTGGTTGTACGACCCAATCTGATAATCTTTCTTCTAGGTAAAAAGCATCCTACAGCCAAACTTCAAGTATCCCTGGAATATTCCCTTCACTCTCCAGCCACAGCTTCTTGCCCCGCTCCAGGGTGAGGGCTTGGCCATTACTGATGAATTGCTGAAGGAGTGTGGTCTGAAGATGGAGCTGAATAATCCCAGGTCAACTTGGGATTTGGAAGCCAAGATTCCCCTGTGTGCCCTTTATGGGAGCTTGTCATTTTGCAGCAACTTGTGGAAGCATAAATCTTCCCCCAAGCCTGGTCCCAGCCAAGTCTATGCCGAGTCCTGGATACACTTGAGATGTTGCACCATGGAATACACAAGAGTGGTGATGTGAGTGCATGTTCTAGGCTTTTGGGAATAAGGATGCTACAGGCTCTTCCGTCCTTTTTAAATTCACCCTCTCCAAGTTCCTTATTCCCAACAGTTTCTCCTTCAAGTTTTTTTGTTTGATGCTCTGTTGCATTTAATCAAGGTTGTTTCCAGGAATGTGGGATGATTAACTTGAGCAAGTGTAACTTTCCTGAGGCTATCTCCCCCTCAGCAGCATTAGCTGCCTACTGTTTTGGGGAGGGTGGGGCCTCATTGGCCACTCCTCTTTTTATGGTGGAACCCAGGCTTGCTTGGTCTTGTGCAGGTAGCCATTGCTACTTTGAGTCATATCCATGCCATGTCCACAGTCTCTCAAAACTCCTTAGAGAGTATGTGAAGATGTAAACATTTTCCTCTCTATAAAAAATAAAAATGCTACTTTTACTTAATTGTGTGTACTTGAAATTGTCTTCGGTAAAAGGTACTGGTGTCTGTAACTTTAAAATGCATCAGAAATAAATTGGAAATATTTTTAGATAGATAATTAATGGTATGATTTTTAAATTAATTTTTATAGCACCCTTACTTATTTTATCCTCCCTATTTCTGTGTTTATTTCCCTTCCCCTTTCTAAGTAGAGCTGCCTCCTAATTTTCTCCGTTTTCCCTCTCAGATCAGGTGTACCCTGATGGTTCCCTCTCTATTGCTCTCTACCTCTCTACCCTCCCTGAAATGGCCTTTTTTGCTTTCCTGGTTTCTGTAGTTGCTCCAGGACATGTACTCACATCTGAAGATTTGGAGCTAGGAGTTCTAAGTGAGAGAGAACATTCAGTGTTTGTCTTTCTGGGTCTGGGTTATCTCATTCAATATGTTTTTTTTTTTCATTTACCTTCACATGTCATGAGTTCAATTTTCTTTACAGCCGAGCAGTATTTCATAGTGTGCCACATTTTTATTATCCATTCAACAGTTGAAGGACATTTAGGTTATTTATTTATTTTTTGGATATATATATATATATATATATATATATATATATATATATATATACACTATTTGGAAATCTTAGATCATGTAACCCAATCGTGCTCACCCCTGGTCTTCCCATGTTTACCTTCCTCCTCTGTGCTCCCCCTCTTCCAAGAAAAAAAAACAAGTCCATTTTATGTTGTCTGTGTTTCACTGGTGCATGAACAAGTTCCTAGCAGCTACCCCCCACTCCAGGAGGGTGAGCTTTTCTCCTCGTGCATCCATGACTGAAGCCTTCAACTGAGGAGAGCCCTGTGGCTGCCTGTGAGGGGCAGGACTAACTCTCTCATGTCCATGCTACCGCCCCTCTCAATATGCTGGGGGCTGGTGAGAGGTGGGGCCAGTTCTCCTGTGCCAATGCCACTGCCTGCATCACCATGTTGTGGGCTAAAAAGGTGTGGGATCAACTCTCCTGTGGCCAGCCCTCCACCAGTATTGCCCACACTGTGTGTTGGCCAGTGAGGGACATAGCCAGCTCTTCAGCAGGGTAGGAAGGGCAGCTCTCCATGGACATTAGCAAGGCTTCAGGCGGCAGAACATTTGCATTTGCTTTAGTGGTAACAAGGGTCACAGATATCAACATAGCCCTTGGCTTATCAGGACCACCAACTCACTAATGGCCCTCAGCAGCTTTATGGGTCACAGGCTTCAACATGGCCTCAGGTGGCTACACATGCCACTCACATCAGGATGGCCCCTGAGGCAGCAAAGTCTGAGGACCCCACCAAGGCACCAGGCAGCAACACAGACTGCATACGTTCACGTGGACCTCAGGCTTCATTGATTCCTAGGGTAGCAGTGTGGACCACAGTCACCAACATAGTCTCCAGTGGCTTCAGGGAGCATGGTGGTCCTTTGAGGAGGTCCAATTCAGCAAGAAAATCTTTCTTCATCTTGCGTTTCCATCCTTGCCTAGAACCAGGTGGATCTTGCAGCTGGGGAGCAAGTTCAGGGGCTGAGTCTGCATCTGTATAAGCTACAGGCTACTGCAGTCCACCCCACTGACTCTAACGGTCAGTGACAGCCTTTTCTCTTACCTGTCGCCTGCCATCACATCTCCGTCCCATCTCTCTTCATAGTGCATGCTCCACTCTATTTTCTATCTTTCCCACCTCTACATCATGTATTTAGCCCTGTGCCAGGGCTGTGGGTCCTGGGCAGTGCCCTCTTATTGTGAATAGAACAGCAATGAACATGGCAGAGCAAGCATCTGTGGAATAGGATGTTGAGTTCTTTGGGCATGTGCTAAGAAGTGGAATTTCTGAGCTGCATGGTAGATTTAGCTTTCCGAGAAGTCTCTACACTGATTTCCATACTGGCTCCACACTGTGCAGTCCCACCAAATCACTGCAAATCAAGTGGCTTAAATGAAAGTTCTATTCATTTGTGGCCCTGGTCGCTGGAAGTCAAGGTTTCACCACGCACCTTTCAGAGCTTCAGTGAGAACAGCCCCTGCCTCTTCCTAATTTCTGGTGTCTGCTGACCATCCTGGAATTCCTTGGCTTGTGGCTATATCATTCTTACTTTTGCCTCGACCTTTACATGTCCTTTTTCCTAGAGGCTTGAGTTCTTTCTGTCTTCCCTCCCTGAAGGACAATGGTCTTTGGGATTTAGGTCTCTCTCTAATCCAGGCTAACTATATAATGAATGTGTCTACAGAGATTGCATTTCCAGATGTTAAGTTCTGAGTCTCAAGATGATGTGGCTTTTCAAACGAGCTTTGCTGATTTCAGGGGCCAAGTGAGAACACCAGTATCTGAAGGGGCTACACATGTGAATTTGATGTGGGTGTGGGCTCTGTCTTAATAAGTGTTATATTGCTGTGAAGAGACACCATGGTTTTGGCAACCCTTATAAATAAGTATTTAGTTAGGGCTTGCTTACAGTCTCAGAGGCTCAGTCTGATATCCATTATGGCAGGGAGCATGGTGGTGTTCAGGTGCACATGGTACCTGAGAGTTCTACAATCAGATCTGAGAGCAGCAGGGGCATTAGGTCTGGCTTGAGCCTTTGAAACCTTAAAGCCCACTCCCCCAAGTGACACACTTCCTCTAACAAGGTCACACCTATTTCAAGGCCACACCTCCTAATCTCTCTCAAGTAGCGCCATTCCCTAAGGACCAAATATATGAGCCTATAGAGGCCATCCCTGTTCACACCAGCACAGGCTCCCAGCAGACAGGACCTAGACAGTGTTCAACATACAGCCATTTAGAAAGCAGCTCCAGAAGCATGCAGGTAAAGTTGGAGCTGCTGCAAATCGGGATCATTGGTGGTCAGTTTTGGATTCCTCGTGGCCCAGGGAAATCTGTTCCTATTTCATCCAAGGAACATTAGAAATCATTAGAGAAGCCGGGTGTGGTGGCACAAATGTGTTATCCCAGCACTCAGGGAGACAGAGGCAGCTGGATCTCTGTGAGTTCGAGGCCAGCCTGGTCTGCAAAGCTGCTGGGTGCAAATGGACTGGAAGGGACCAGACAGTAGTAAGTAGGACATCTGAGCTTCTCTTGTTTCCCAGGCCCTTGTACAGTATATTTTAAAAAGGTAAGCACTTGGAAAACAGTGTGCTGGTTAGTATTGTTTGCCAACTTGACACACCTGGGAAGAGGCAACCTCAGCTGACAATCTGACTCCATTAGATTGGCCTGTAGGCATGTGTGTGGAAGTTTCTCGATTGCTAAGTGTGGTAGCAGGGCCTACCCCACTGTGGGCAGGGGCCACTTCTGAGCAGGTGGTACTTGGTTGTATAAGAAAGCTAGGTGAGCAAGCCAGAGAACAGTGCTCCTCTGTTCTCTCTGCTTCAGATTTTTGCCTTCAGGATCTTGTCTTGAGTTCCTACCTTGGCTTTCCTGTTGATGAACTGTAACAAATAAGTCAAATAAACCGTCACTTCAGGACCTCAAAGACAGACTTGGAGTCTCTGCTTTGTTTTTGTTTTTGTTTTTCTTCTTTCCAATGTAGCTATGTTGAATAAATATTCTTTTTCTAATTTCTGCTATTAATTTGCCTCCTTTAATTGGCTTATTGAAGACAGTTACCAGACATTATGTGTGGCACAGGTTGTGGCCCTCAAGTCTGATAACACCAGACTGTCTTGGAGGCAATTTTAAAAGAAAATTTATGGTTATTTTATCATAGTGGTTGAAAAACTGGCGCGATTGTGTGGAAATTCTACTTTTTGCCAGCAGATGGCAGCATTGTCCAGCAGCACGGTGCTTGTTGGCACCCGCCCTTCCCCCTATCTCCCTTCACACCCCTTTCATTTCCCTCCCTGTTGGGTTAAGGTGGAATGGGATGGGAGAGACTGGGCAGGAGAGAGGAGCTATTAACACTGGTCTCTTTTTCCATCTTCAACTAGGCTCTCCCTCTTGAACACTGCATGGCTTGTGTTAGAGAGCTCCTTCAAACATTTCTGAAGGGAGAACCTGAGTTATGGGGAACCTGGAACTGTTTTCAATATTTTAGAAAATATGACTTGGTGAGATGTCAGCTGCTTATGCTGGAACTATTCTGGGTTATGTGATAAATCAGATTGTCTCATGCTGAGCAAAGGTTGCAGCTAGAAGTCTAAACTGCCTTGCAGTAAGTAGGGAAATATTTCTCAGTGAACTCAGCCAGCCATAAAAGTCCTTCTAAAAACCTTGGTTCAGTATCTTGGTGGGAAGACTATTCAAATATTGAAAAACTGCTTCTCATGAGGAAGCTGTAAGGACCTGGCTTACAGGGATGGTCAATGGCTGGCTTTGAGACAGGTATTTATTATCTATCTATCTATCTATCTATCTATCTATCTATCTATCTATCTATCTATCTATCTATCTAACATCTCAATCATAAGTTGGTAGCCCTCCCTTCTCCTGATCCCATCCTCAATCCCCCTCCCCTACTCTTCAGAAAAGGGGAGCTCCCCCAACCCACCCCAGCACATCAAGTTCCATCAGGACTGAGCGCGTCCTCTTTCCCTGTGGCCTGGCAAGAGAGCCCCGCCAGACAGAAGTGATCAAAAAGCAGGCAACAGAGTCCATGTCAGAGACCACCCTCTAAGTAAATAAAATTCTCTGAGTTTCATACTTTTTGTCTCTTTCTCCATCTTCGCCTTCCCCTCCCTCTCACTGAACTTCACCATAGCCAATCTTTGTTTTAAATTAAACAACTTAAGTGAAAACCATGGAGAACCCAGCACAGCACCCACTGTTGTTGAGGCTCACTAAGCATGTATGAACTTGAGGCTTGTGAACCTGATATGGAGGCCAACTGGGAGACACAGAAGTAATGGGTAGAGAAGATGGAATGGCTTAATTTCTGGGGCATTGAACTTATTTTTTTAAGTTAATTTTTAAAAAAAGATTTGTTATTTATACAATATTCTGCCTGCATGTGTACCAGCAGGCCAGAAGAGGGCACCAAATCTCACTATAGATGGTTATAAGCCACCATGTGGTTGCTGAGACTTGAAATCAGGACCTTTGGAAGAACAGCCCTTAACCCCTGCACCATCTTTTTAGGTAATTGAACACGCTTTAAAGATATGTCCTTCCCTCAGGAGGGGTGATAAGTGACTGACATTCTAAGCTAGAATGCCTCATTTTCCCTGCACACACACACACACACACACACACACACACACACAAGTTGCTGGAAGGTGTGTGGGCTTTGCAGTGGCTTGCTACTGGTTCACTGTCTCATACATGAGGATGTGTATGTAGCCTGTCCCTAAGCAGATACTCTTGCCAGACAAGAGGTGGAGAGAGACTGTGGATGTGAGTGTGGAAAATGCTGGCCGTGGCACTCATCTCTCAGATGTGAAGACAGGAGGCAGAATGGATGTCTTTCTGTTCAAGAGGCACGGTCAGAAAGGTGCTGCGGTGTCCAGCTGGCCTTTCTGAAACTGGGTTGGGTTGATGACATTGCCACAGTGACAACTTCCAAGTGATCCCAAGTAGGATTTCTTCTCCAGGCCATTTTGTGTTTCCTAGTCCTTAGAGGATCAGGGCCTTTGTCAGCTGTCCTGACCTTGCATAGGTCAAGGCCTTCAGTTCCTTTAGCTGTAGCTCTGAGAGACCAGGAGTTAGACAGATTCCCTGATAGGCAGGCAGATAGGGAGAAGGGCCATGGCTAGGTAACAAAGGTGGAAAGCTTTCAAGATGGTTGACTTCCACCTTACCCTCTTCCTATCTGTCTGCCTACCAGGGAGCCTATTTAACTACTAGCTGCTTCAGTAATGGGAGGGCTGTGAGAGTCCTAATAGGAATTCTCCATCATAAAGATTTAAGCTAGTCATTCCCAGTGTTAATTGACACAGGATTTCAGGTGATGGAGATGAAAGCACCAGGTCAGGTGAACAAGACAGAGCCTTTGTCATCAAGGGGTTTGCATGTGAAGTAACCTGTTTCCAGAAAAAAGAAGAACATCCTTACGGTCTTAACTGCTCTGTAACGAGGCACTGGGAACACAGGGGCTTAAGATTACCAGCATTTGATTTGTCTTATATATATATTTTTTTCTTCTGTGGGTCAGGAATTTGGGAGTGGCTATGCTGGGTGGTCCTGGCTTGGGATTTCCCATGTAAGTGTACACTGGGAACAAGCAGCTTAAATCTTTACGGACATCTGTGCACGCTTATTTCTCACACTAAGAAAGCACAACTCATTAGACAGCATAGCCATTATAAATAGGGCTGTTAGACATGAGGGAGAATTCCGATTACAACTTCTGCAGCCCTCCCCCCTTACTGAAGCAACTAGGAGTTAGCCAGGTGCCCTGGTAGGCAGACAGATAGGGAGAGCGTAAAAAGGAAGATGACAGGGCCTAACGTCAACTAAAGGCTTCAGTGAGGCAGAAATCGTCTTCTGGAGATGATTCCCCAGGGTGGGGGATATAGATCTTTTATGATTCAGCCACACTGTTGATGGGTTAACTTCAGGTCATGGAGCCAGCTCTCTCAAAAGCTGCATCTCTTAAAAGGATGGAGGCACCAAGGAAATGCTGAACATACTTTAAAATCACCACCCAGGTCTACACCCACATTTTTGTACATCTGCAGAAGCTGTGGACCCACATATTAATTCAGTCAGTCAATGTTTATAAACCCCTGATATCTGCTAAGAGGCCCCCCCGCCCGCCTTTTTCCTTACTGGAACTCTGGTAATCACAAATAATACGGATCAAAGAGACTTGAAGTTTATGTAGAAGTCGATGGACCTGCTTAGTGATGTTTTCTCAAGTAAGAAACAGACCATCTAACCAAGTAAGGCTGCAGTCCAACCAGTTGCAAATTAACAGTGCAATTGTACACGATTCAAGTGTGCTCTCAGCCTGTCTTTATTTTGGAGATCCTTCTGTGGTGGTAGTGGTTGCCTAGCTACCAGAGCTGTGCTCTCTTCACACCAGGAGTGTTTGAGCAGAGTGCCTCAATAGCATTAACATTCCAGGGGTTTCCCAAGCAGCAGACAAACTGCTGTGTGTTGAGCCCTGACGCCCACCTAGCAGTGCTGAGGATGGGTATCAAGGTGGGAAGGCTCTGGGAGAAACAAGACACTTAGGCTGTGGGAACAGATGTGCACAGAAGCAAGTGTTCCTCCCAACCAGAGCAAAGAATGACATGCTCCATATCCGAGAAAGAATAGCAGCTATTTAAAATGTCGCGGATGCTTGCTTCAGCAGACCTTGCACCATTATTACGGAAAGATAATGTATGAGAACACTCCACGCGTTCAGATTAGAAGCTATGCATTTTAGCTTCTAAATGCATGAATACAGGCAGTACTCAGTTCTCAGAGATCTCTACAACATCCGTAGGCACAGAAGAAGAAAACATGATTAAGATCATTTTTAAAAGGATGTTTTGAATAAATTAAACCTGATAAAAGTCTCTTAAGCCTGTGCAGTATGCAACACTCAAGAGTAAGCCCTATTGAGACAGAAACAAACAAACAAAAAGCTAATGTTTGACACCTGCCACTTGCCCAGTCACTAATGCAGTCAATAAATGCAAATGGGATAATTTGTCAGGAGAGGCACTGGGAACACAGACAGAGTTAGGAGAGAGACTCAAATAGGTGAGATGAGGATCTTGACACCTATCCAGGAACTTGAGAACTGCCCAAAGCCATCTTTCTGGAAACTTAGCTGGACCTCTCCATGCTGGGTGGTTCCTATATTGCAGAGTTGGTATGCCATACCAGCCGGAGGTGTCTAGCTGACTGCTTTAGAAGAAACAAAATTATTACTCCTCTTTTCCCCGGGCTGATCATTTCAAGAAAACTCAGGCTCTTCCTGCTTCCTTCTCCCTCTTGTTCCAGGAACACTGTTTACCTGAGCAGGAAATTCATGGTTTCCTAAGCACAGAAGGGAATAAAATGGCCAAAAGTGTTGACAGGACATATAGTTCAATGAAATCGGAACTAGTAACTGTAGCAGAAGTGTGCTGGAGAGATATACCATTTTATTTTGTTTCCTCTTTGCCCATCAGATGCTCTTCTCAGTTTGGAATGGCAGCACTTCAGTTTTAGCCATTGTGATTTGGATGGGATGGTTTCATCCAGCCGCCAACAAGGGTAGGATCAATGGACTAAATATGATCAATAGGAGAACATATCATCATACATTATTCTGAAACCATAGTTGTCATTTGTTGAATATTTGCTGAAATCATGGAACCATGGACAAGGCACCTTCTTAATAGCAAGGTTTCCAGTTGCTAAAATACAACTCCCAAACTGTATTGGCCATTGCATAAGGAAATCATGATTGAGAATAAAGTCAACTCGGGATTATTTGGTAATGGTGATGAAGTCTTGGACCCAGTCTTACCTGAAGCTGATTTCAGTTACATTAGTAAAAGTCATGTTCTTTTTTCCTTACAATATATTCACTTTGTATCCCACCTGTAGCCCCCCTCCCTTGTCCCTTCCCAATCCCACCCTCCCTCTTTGCCTCCCAAGCCCCTTCCCCAGTCCACTGATAGGGAAGCAGATTGGGAAAGGATCTTCACCAACTCTATATCTGACAGAGGGCTAATATCCAGAATATATAAAGAACTCAAGAAATTAAACAGCAATGAATCAAGTAATCCAATATAAAAGTGGGGTACAGAGCTAAACAGAGATTTCTCAATAGAGGAATATTTCATAGTAGAGAAACACTGAAAGAAATGCTCAACGTCCTTAGTCAGGGAAATGCAAATCAAAACAACCCTGAGATTCCACCTTAGACCCATCAGAATGGCTAAGATCAAAAACTCAAGTGGCAACACATGCTGGAGAGGATGTGAAGAAAGGAAACCCTCCTCCACTGCTGGTGGGAATGTACACTTGTACAATTACTTTGGAAATGAATCTGGTGCTTTCTCAGACAATTAGGAATAGTGCTACCTCAAGATCCAGCTATACCACTCCTATGCTCAAGTATACAACAAGGACATTTGCTCAACCATGTTCATAGCAGCTTTCTTCATAATAGCCATAATCTGGAAACAACCCAGATGTCCCTCAATTGAGGAATGGATACAGAAATAAGTCATCTTCTTAATTAAAGGTAATTTGAATCAGAATTTTGGTCTTTCTCCCCAAAAGTGCCCTGGTTAATAGAGTGAGATATTTAATATAGGCGTGAAGCACAGAGGCTTTAACACAGAGTGGTGAGGTGATTGAAATTAGCACAATTTTGATCAGA
>JAQQSO010006743.1:0-11105 GCA_028658305.1 Pachyuromys duprasi
TCTGTCTCCTCTTCTGAAAAGTAAGGCTGTCATTAGGGAGTCTCACCAGGAAGGCGCAGACAGAGGCAGACCTTTCTCCAGAGTGCTGGCTCTGCTGGGCAGTCCGTGCAGAATACAGGTACCTATTGTTCCAGAGACAGATATGTAGCCAGCCAGTCAGCCTCTGACAGATCTCAGCAAACCAGCGAGCCTGCCTTCATTTTAACTCCTTCTTTCCTAGTGCCTTTTACTGACAAGCATGGGTCTCCTCATCACCCATGAGAAAAAAATGGGGCTGAGGCAGATGATCTCATGGTGGGAACTAAGCCTGCATCTTTTACAAAGAGGGACTTAAGCTACTGGTCCTGAAATTTTGCATTTGAAGGTAAATGTCTTCTTTTTCTGGGAAGAAATGAAGTGTTAGGCTAAAAGAGGAAGACTTAGTGCATAAGAGCAAACCTTGATGCGCAGCGTGAGCAGGGCTACCAATTTAATAAGGAAGGAAGATGGAAAAACCAAGGTTATTTCAAATACCCTGACTGTAAATATATATGTCCCAACACAGATGGAGTCCCCTAAACCAAAAGGGTCCCCAACTTGAGCATAGGGATAAAACCCACTTAAAACATTCTCTATAAAAAGCCACCCTACTAAAGCCATCCTACTAAATCTGTTTCCTAGGGATTGAACTCTCTTTGGTCCCCCTGTCCCATATATATACATGGGTTCCTCTGTTCATATATATATATATGAACACTCTGCTGCTTTCTCAAGAATCCCCTAAATGTCTCTCATCTCCAGTTCCTCACAAATGCCTATTTTACAAATTACAGAAGCTTTGAGAAAAAATGTCTTATTCACCATTCTTGGTGGGTCTGAAGATGCAGATAGAACATTTGATTCTTTAAATTCCTGGACTTCCACAGACCCCACTGTGTGTCTAGTTTTCATTTCTATGTATTTGCTGAATGTTTTTCTTTTATAGGATACAAAAGGAGGCTTTGCTTTTGGTTGTATGATAATAATGAAAAATAGGGAATAGAAAGTAGTTTGTCATTGAGGTAAGACAAGAGGTGAACCAGGAAACACTCACTGCGTGCACTTTACTTTCCCTAGAATGAACAGCATTAATTGTAGCCAGGGTTTCCCCAAGGGAAACTGTGCATATTCTGAAATTGTAGGTGTGCTGCAGAAAGCAGAGATGGTTATGAAATTCCTTTGTGAAATCCACACTCAGGCATCACTTTACAAAGCCAGAGGGTAAATACTCAAAGCAATAGAAGGAGGTTTAGTCATGCATGGCTGTTAATGGTAATGAGACATGTAGAACACAGCTATGTACTGCCGAACAGTTTCATCCAAGTAGTTAGGTTGGCTTTATTTATTTTTTAAACGCAAACTAGTAGTAGCTTACATCAGGGTGTTTCAGAAAGCTCTGCATGGGGCTGGGTGGGAGTCACTAAAGCATACAGTGTCTCCAGTCCTAAATTCAGCATTTTGAAACCATTTCAAGTCATGCTGATTTAACGAGGACTCTAACCAATTAATTCAGGCCTTGGAAACCCAGAAGTTAAAATTGCTTAACTTAGTGACATCTGAAAAGGCCGCCTTGTGCTCTCTGCTCCGGGGGTGGGGAGGGGTTGGGGACTTCTGTTAGACTCAAGATGTCAAATGACTCCACCTGAGCAAAGAGAAAAGGTATAAACACTTTCTTACTAAATGGGCCTGATCTTAATGTATAAGCAGAAAGAAAACAAGAGGATCTTGTAGCTCATCTTTCCCCCTGTGCATAATCAGATTTCACACACATACATACCCATTTTAAAGGATGTGCTCTCTGTTAGTGGACACTTTGTTTGTTATGACTGTCTTAATGGCAAAATAGCAGAAACCCATCCAACGAAAGCAATGGTGATACAATATAGGACCATCTACAGCAGAACCCCGGGTCTCAGTAGAGGTGACAGAATCAATTCCTAGCCCCTGAGGCTACAGTTTCAAGGGGATGTGCAGCCTCTCACTCCTGAGCACATGAGAAGACTTAAGAGTAAGTGCATTTAATTAGAGCATTATCCAGACCCCACCCAGATGTTATCTTTTATGGCCCACCCCTTTTGATCTTTCTGCTCCACTTCTGTTCGCTTCAGAAAACTGAGCTTTGGTGTGCCAAACTGGTTTTAAATATTCAGCTCTTACCATGTTTGAATACAGACAATTCTCAAAGTCAGGGCACGTCATTTTCTGGGTGCATGTGAAGAGGGCTATCAGTGTTAATGAGAGCCATATGCACAGGGAAACACAAAACAGGTACACTGTGGAGAGTGTAGACGCATACATGTGTCTGCTCTGCATAAGCAGATTTCAGTATTTGTGCAGGGTACACCTTTTCCTGGGCTTTGGGGTAGGGAAAAGATCTTCTTTGTTTTTCTTTCATGAAGTTCCTACTACATTGCCTCTGTCATCCTGCACTCCATCGATATAGCTCTAAGCTTATAATTCACACTGGCCCCCAATTTGTGAAATAAGTCACTTCAAGTAAGAGTCCACCAGGATATGCCAACAGTTTTCTAGAAGGAAAAGCAGATGGTCCTGTGCTGGGTTTGTGAAGTCTAAACACAGGAGACTGAAAGGCCCTTACCCTTCACAGCAGCCAAGAGTCCTCTGGTGTTCCCTGGACATTTAACCCTTTTTATCTACATAGCTTGATCTGAGAGACCCAAAATGGAGTTTACCAGGAGAGATGTGGAAGGACACATAATGTCTTCCTTATATTAGGGACTATTCCAATTTTTTAACAACTCCCCTTTAGACAGGCCACAGTCTCATTCAGTTATTCACCCCACAATAAGCCCCACGCTGGTGTAAGTTCTGAGGGACTCTTCAGGAATCCTTAAAGTAACTCAGCTCCAGTTAAGTTAAAAACAGTCTCTCCACCAAATGAAGCATTATCTAAGTTCTCCATGCAGCTATTAGATACTCAGAAAATTACCTCTGTGCGCAATCTGCAAGTGGCTTAGATTACATATTAAAATTCTAATTAAAAGTCTCCGTTTTATCTACATTGGCTGATTTGAGATTACAGAGTAAATTCTGATCTGGAGTGAAAACTTGTGAGGAATGGTGATTTCTGATGGGTGCACGATAGTGGCAGAATTATAGATATTTTTCAAAAGGAAGAAAATTAAAGCAATGAACAAATTCTGAGAATCTCTTAAAACCATGACAACGTAGTGTCATGAAGATGCCCTGGTGACTTCCACTCCCCAGAACTTTACTCTTTTAAAAGTTAGTGAAGAATAGTTAGGAAAGCTAACAATTCCTCAAGACACAAGGGGGAAGTATTGGCATGAATGACATTCAAAGTGGAAAAAGAAAAACCTAAACACCTGACTATGTACTTCAAAGAACATGTAATAAAGTATAGACCAAAGCATTGCAGAATTTCAGATCTAGAATACAATGTAAGCTGCTTACCTGGTGAATACATAGGTAGGTAAATACAGCATGTTTCTGGGCTTTGTTTTAAAAGGTCATGGATAATTTAATGGGAAGTATTAGGAGGTACTCGACACCCTCCATGGTGTGCAGTCTTTCTAGTAGGAACAAAATTACACATTTTTGCCTTGTTGTTCTTTCACTATCCCACAATTTGGTCTACTTTCTGGCCTAGCTCATCTATTCCCTGCCATATAGTTTAAATGTGATAACTACTTGGCTTTAGAAAAGCCCTGTGAGATATTTTTATTCATCAGTTAGTAAGCAGTAGGACGCTTTGAAATAATGGCAGAGCACTCTGCCTTCCTTATTCTACAGTAGCTGCTGGAAGTCAAGTCTGAGAACACACACACAGGGAAGGGAATGTTAATATTTTGAGTGGCGGCAAAAGGAAAGCATTTGCATTGTAGCATGTGTAAATGAAACGATATGTTGCTCTGCGTTCCTGTGAATGTGTTCCCAAGTTCTCTCAGACTGCCAGCACAATGGATAAGAAGTCAACGGGAAACTGACTGATAAGAGGTGATACCCAACAGAAAAGCATTTCACAGAAGTTAGGAAACTCCCGCAAGGGGATTAGGCAAGGAGGAAAAAAATGCAAAAGATTTCCTTGGACATACTTTGCAACTTCATATAATCCTTAAAAAACAAACAAACAGCAAAAACAAACAAACAAACCTGAACATTCTAGAACACGTGTTTCCTTCAGGAATTCCAATTTGGGGAGTTTTTCTTAATAGGTACCCATTATTCTCTAGTCAGATCTTTGAGTGAAATAGGACCTACCTGGCTTCTCCAAGAAAGAGCTGTACAGCGACTGGTCATGTGCTGATACAGAAGGAGCGCTCCACTCTGTGTTTCTGTTCTACACAATCTTCCCCATCCTTTGCTAAAAGTCAAGATGAGGCATGATTTATTAATTCGGCAAAGTCATTACAATCTGAACCAAAATGTTATTGGACCTTTCCCTAGCCACTGCTGCTTAAGGAAGTCTTTAAAAAACAATTTAGTTTCCTTCCACCCAGTCAAGTTTTCTCCACAGATAATTGACTTTCATTATATGCACAAAAAAGCATCAGTGAAGTCAATATGCATGAGGCATTTAGATATTTCCAAATGAAAGGACGTCTGAATTTATGTCCAGGGTGCCCAGATACACTCTCATTTGAGTCCATGTAACTGGTCATTAGCACTCCACTAATGCAAGAGAAAGTGCCTGTGGAAGTTGGAAAGGGCACACCAACGGCCAGGTTAGTCATTAGTAGTAAGAGAACTATTTTAAGCAAGTTGCATAGAGAGCCATGAGTTCTCCTTGAAAATCATGCTGACTTTTTTTGCAGTCTCCATCCTAGAAAAGTTCTGTCTTGCTCTCCAGCTATTTTTTGTTTCCTGAGTACCCTTTGGGGATGGTAGAGCTTATCTCAGGATACTCTCATCATATAGAGTGTGTTTGAGATGCCAGTGTGTGATGGCTAATCTTCCATTAGTACCTTGAAACATTAGATTAGCAATGTTAATAATCTTCTAAATAAAGCATGACAATATGAAATCAATCAATTACCATGTACATCAGTCTCTGACATTTCACCACTGTAGTAAAATTGCCACAAAGTTTAAAAAAACAGCAATAGTTACTATTATTGAAAATTAAACATATGAAATAATACTCAATTGCAAACATTGGAGAAATGAGCATAGTAGCTATGTGATTCCACAATACATTCTACTTACTTGAATGTCTGTCCTCTTCTGAATTATGTATTCTAGAAGTTGAAGAATTTTACTTTTTGAGAACTTTTCCATGTCCTCTTGACCCCATGGTCTCTCTTCCACTGTTGAACCATTATCGAATAGAAAAAAAAAAAGTCATAGTTAAATAACAATTAGGTACTTTATGAAAGACATCAAACTCGTGAGCACTGACTTCTATTCGGAAACTCCTCCAAAACACAGGTACCTGCTGCTGCCCATTGTCACATTAGTGTCATCAGAGCTGTGTGGTCACAATTCCATTCCCTCTTCCAGGACACAAAGTAGAAAGGGAAGCACTTCTCCATCAGTGACTTTCCACTGGATGGGGAGGAGAGGGTTAGCAAGTGTCCAATACAGGATCAAAGCTGATATGCAGTGGGAGGAAACAGCTTTCTGAGTTAAATTTGGGTGCCAGACCTTTATTTCTCAATGAATAAACCAAAACAAAAGAGACCAGAACAGACTTTATGGAGTCCGTAAAGGCACTGCGAATCAAAAGAAGAAGAAGAGCAGGTGAGAAAAGAAAAAACAAGTAAAAACGGATGTTCTAGGCAAATGAGTTTCTTCTTTCAGTCCTGCATCGTGCTCTCAGCCCCTGGGTGCTCCCTGCGGACCACCGTGGATCCTCTTCCCGTTGAATTCTCACTGTTGCCGAACACAGGACACTTAATGAAGCGGAGGTCAGGCTGTGTGGACTTGGCTTTTACGGCGACAACAAATCAGAAATGATAGCATCGTAGAGATTTATGAATGTTTTACCCCCATAGCCACAAACATCAGACATTTACTTTATAAAGAGAGCTTTTAGATCCTTCTTGCAGTTTCCATAGTGATTTCATTTTTTTCCCTTTTATCACAGATTGGCTGAAACGCTGCTGCCCTTTGTGCGTTAAAAGGCTTGCGCTGCCAACTGTCGATATAAAAGGTAGCTGAGGCAGGGACGAAATATACACTGCCAGGAACAATTGAAACAGAGACACGTTGCCGGAAGGTTCCAGAAGATTTTTTTTTTCTGTATCAATGTGATAGTACAGTAGAAAAATAGTTTTGCCTGAACTCTCATAATTACTGTGAGTTAAATGTAGTTATATTTTATGCAGTGTACCATACTTATATTAAAACACTCATCATACAAAACATAATCCCTTCATAAAAGGCTTTAATATCGCTTACAGGGTTCTGAGTGTCTGGGCTTGTTAAACATAAAAGTTCACAATGAAAACATTTCATTTTATTTGGTTTAGTTTTTACAGCAGTGCTATCTAGAACTGACTCTTCTTTATTTCTCAGTTTACTTATTTTATGTGCATCATTTTTCCTAATTCTTTTAATACACATAAAAATTTTCTAATCAGTGCACACTACCTACTCCTAGTCCAACAGTCAAAATCTGTGCAAGAAATCAAACATTGCTCTTAGGCACCCATTACAGAAAAAATATCAGTCATTAATGAGCCCCATTCTCATTTCATGTGGTTCTTCTCTCCATTAAAATGGAGTATTTAAATAAATTATAAATAAAATACTGATTTTTCTTCTAGTCCTCACCATATTTAATAATGTCGGTGCCTGAATAATCCTAGTAAGAGGTTGCTATACTCCCAAGGGAAATGTCTGCTTTCTAACTACTTATTAAATATATTGAATTCTTGTCACAGAGTTGTAGTTGTATGACAAGTAAACTTTTAGCTTCAAAAAAATACCTTTTCAGATCACAGGAAAATGAATACCACTGTTGATTATTACTGTAGTAAGTGTTTTTATTTCTATATATTACTGTGTGAAGATGGCAATCAATATAAGAATAATTGTCACTTAAGAAAAAACATTTCTTTGAAAGTACTAAAGATACCTGTTATTATATGCTTCATATTAAAAGCTAATTACTGTATAGATATAGAGACCCACAGGCTTCACTTTATGGTTATTAAACCTATACTTTATTCCACCTTATACTTTCTTTTGTTAAAATCTCCAAGGAATGTTCAACCTAAATTGGCTAGCTAATATCTGAGTTCTTAGAGTTAACAAAATTATGTACTACAGTAAGATTAGTCCTACTCTTTTTTTTTAATTCTACTATCATCCTGGTTTTTAAATTCTACTATCATCCTAGAAAATAAGTATAAAATGGATTTTGAAATAAAATAAAAAGACTGACATGTACTGTGAGGATTTTAAGACACAGTAGGGCAGGTGGACATGGCCAAAAGACTCTACTTTGGCAAAATTATTTGAAGGTCAAAAGGCACTGTTTTCCTATACTTTGGCAAGGAGCAAAGCTTTATAAATTATAAAGTAATAATTAACACTGAAATCTTGTACCAATCTACAGGGTACTTCTAAATTTTTTAGGATCTAAGAAGCACTAGAATCTGTCATCTAAATTCCTAGTTTAGTCATTGAAATTCTTAAACTCATTACATGGCTGACACTTTGGCAAGATAGGAGCATGTTTCTTGAGTAAAATATGCCACTCTTGCATTCATAGAACTTGCAGTATGGGTAGGAGATGCTTTGGTGATAGAAAATTGTTAGCCAATAAAACATTCCTGTTTTTAATTTCCAATTAGGGAAAAATAGCAATGTCTTTGAAGCAGACATCTGTAATCTGAGATGTGGGTTGTGTGGGAGAAATGTTCCAGACAGAGCAAGATCATTCTGTGTCTGAAAGACGAGAAGAACCCTGTCGTGGCTGCAGTGAGATAAGTAAGGTGATGGCTAGAGAAACAAAAACTAAGGTTGTAGCTCGATTTTGTGCCAGCTGCAAGGGGCTATTTTTCAAGGGTTTTAAACAGGGGGAAGATACAATCAAAATTTAATTTTAATAATCATCTTACATCCTCGGTGTAAAATAGACCAGAGCAAGATGAATGCAGAACCAAGAAGGTAAGTCCAGAGGTGACTATTTGAGCCAGTGAAAGGTACTAAGGGCCAAGATTACTGTCAAGACAGTGAAGATATATTTGAATAGATAGTGGTAGAGCTGTCCACGTGTGGAGCAGGGCATACTGTGGCTGATGGGGCTAGTTTTGAATGGGGCTGTAGTAGTGATAGGTGAAGAATACAGAGGGATAAATGATGGTCTGGTTTGAACATGCAAGTCTGGATGGTGTCGACAGAAATAGCGTATAGAGAAACTTTGTTAGAAAACAAATATTTTTTTTTTTGAGAAAAAGATTCAAACACAGAAACTGCACAGAATGTAGAGAACAAGTTGAAAGCTGGAGATCTGAGACAGTCAGCATTTAAAGGTAGATAAAGAAGGAGTGAAGAAGGAGTGACTGCCGAGCCTCAGAAACTCATGAAAGAGGCCGTCTCAGGAGGGGTCCACTGTGTGTGTCATTGCCAGAGGTCAAGGAAGAAGAGAAAGCAGTCCTCTGGGCTAAGACATGTGGAATTCACAGATGCTAGAAGTAGCAGTTCCATCATAAACAGGCTGAGAGAGAAAACTTGGAAGTAAGAAAGTAGAGAATCTATGTCCTGTAGCTATTTGAAAAGTTTGGTCATGAAAGACAGCAGATTATCCAGTAGCTGTGGGGAACATGATAGGTGTCTGTGTTTGTGTCCAAGGGACAATCATTTTTTTTTTCTCCAAAGCATATAAATGATGACAAGATACAGCTATCCATGAAGAGGGTACTAGGAAATTGATGGTATTTATTAAGAAAGAGAGATAAAGGAACAATAAAATCCTTGACAAGGCAAGGAAAGATGGGATACGGAAGATGGATCAGCCTTTGCTTAGAGGCAGGCATTTTTACATTGTAGGAGAGAAGAACAAGAGCAAAGGAGCAGGGAAGAACATAGAGTTCGTCAAAAGACGGTTTTGTTGTTGTTGTTTTGGTTTATTCATTTTTTTCTTTTTGGTTTTTCAAGATAAGTGTTCTCTGTGTAGCCTTGGCTGTCCTGGACACTTTGTAGACCAGGCTGGCCTGGAACTCACAGAGATCTAGAGATCCTCCTGCCTCTGCCTCCCAGAATTCTGGTATTATAGGTAGTGCTGGTATTACAGGTGTGCACCATTGTGCCTGGTTAAGACAGGGGGTTTTAATTCTTGACTTTATCCAACAGTAACTACTGAAGTGGGGATTTTGCTGTGGGAAGGAGTTCAGCTAAACTCCAAACATCAATACCAAGGACTGAAGTTGGGACAATGAATGGAAAATGCCAAGGAAAACATTAAGAAAGGGGAATTTGTCTAAGCAGGTTTGACAGGAGCTAAATGTAATCCAGAGTGGTAAGATAAAATATTAAGGGTGGGGATGAAGAATTGACTAGATATGGAAGCTGATCAAACAGTAAAGGGAAGGAATTTTCACTAAATTGATCCAACATTGTGGTTAAAATGCTCTTATGATGCTATGAAAAAACTCTTGGTTTGAGCTAGTTGGGAAAATGGTCTCAGAGGAGGTTGTGTGGAAGAGTCAAGAAGAGATACTTTGTCACTTACATGGAAATATGGGCTTCTTAGGAGAGTACGGAAGGCTGGTCAGGCCCATGAGAGCACTGCTTTAAGGTCTATCATCTTGAATGTAAAGTGAAGTACAACTTTTGGACTCAGTTTTGCTTTTTTACACCAATTAAATTGAGTTGTTCTGTGAGAGAAAGCCTGAAGACATGGCAAGAGAAACAGTAGGAACACTTTCTGACCCCTGGCAATATGAGCAGATGAAGAAAGGACAGAAGAAAAACCTTCTTGGGGAACAAAAATGGCCAGGGGTCAGTGGCTGTAGGTCTTCAAGAGGTTGAGGTTGAAGACTCTAAATATAAATAGAGATGGGAGGGAGGGAAATGAAAGTTTGAAAACTGAAGTATCATTGCTAGTAAAGTTTCATTAAGGCCAACGACAATGGCTCTTACAACATCTCTATTATTTGTGGTTTGTAGTAGCCATAAGAGGGGAATATACATTTGCATGCAGATTTGAGAGGGCTCCTAGCAAATGCAGATGGATGCCTGTGCCTGTGTTCTAAGAGGAATAACTAAAGGCAGATGCCTCAAGGGCAAGCTCAAGGGCAAGGGGAGCTCCTTAGAACTTCAATTCTGGAAAATAATACAACTGATAAATAAGAGATACCAAGAGAGATTTAAAGAAAGCATTACTGTTTATCAAGGTGCACTTCAAACAGGAATGGATGAATAAAAGCATGTAAGCAGGCAGAAAGAAAGGTACTTTTCAGGGATAGAGAAAGCAAGAAAGTAGTCTGTCAAGAAGAAAAGACCAGAATTAATCAAGCTATGTGAAAAGCATAACAAATGAAAAGTTTTTTTAAACCCATATTCTAAGAAAGAACGAGGCATCAACTCACTACTTGAACCAAATGAGGTCATTTGTTCATTCAGCCCTTTCAAGAGCTTTTACACAAGCCTCTGATATGTGTTCTGACACCTAGAGATACAAACAAAAACGGACATTTTAAGATGGTATTGACAAGCAAGTGAATCTTTCCTCTAAGGTAGGCCATCTTTATGATAATTTTCATGACCCATTCAGTCTTGCTTGAACTTCCATGGGTGTACACTACTGTCATTTCTATTTACAGGTAGGATATTTGAATGATCTGAGGCACTTCTGGTCAACTAGATTGTTTAACATCTCACAGTTTATAGAGAAGAGACAGGGTTTCTTTCTTTCTTTCTTTCTTTCTTTATTTATTTATTTTTATCTTATTTTTTATTTTTTAATTTATTTATTTTTATCTCAATCACAGGTTAGGTACTTTGAATCCCAGGCGTAGCCCCCTCCCCCATTCCCTCCTACCCTCCCACTCCCTCCCTCATCTCCCTCTTCCCCACCCCCTCCAAGTCCACCAACAGGGGAGGACCTCCTTCCCTTCCATCCAACCCCAGCTTATCCTGTCTCCTCAGGGCTGGCT
>JAQQSO010006744.1:0-11105 GCA_028658305.1 Pachyuromys duprasi
AAATCATGAAATTTAGGCAAATGATGAGACCTGGAAACGATCATCCTGAGTGAGGTATCCCAAAAGCAGAAAGAAACATATGGTATATACTCTCTTATATAGACCTATAGGATAGGAAGGTGAAGCTGAAATCTACACACCTAGGGAGGATATACAGGAAGGAGGACCCAGGTTGGTATGATCAATGCTTGTTTGGATGAACAAATGGGATGGACATTGAGTGGAGGAGAAAACAAGCAACAGGACAGGAGCATGCCAAATAGGACCTCTGGGGGGGGGGTCAATGTAGCAATGTATCAGAGCAGATATTAAGACTCGCGATCAAGCCATTGGCAGAGGGCGAGAAGTAATGATAGAAACGGGGGAGGTTGTTGATACTTGGGGAGAACAAGAGCTCCACAAAGACCAGACTGAGCAGTGCACAATGGTCTTGTATGAGATGGTTTCTACAATCAAGGACCATGGGTGGATGTGGCCTGGGTCCCCTGCTCAGATGGGGCCCATGATAGCTCGGTGTAGGACTGAAGACCCTAGTGATGGAAACAGGGACTTTTTAAGTCATGAACTTGATGGCTGACTCTTTGACCCCCCCCCCCTACAAGCCTGGGAGTGACAGACTGGCTAGATACCAGGGGAGGACATTACAGCCAACCCTGAGGAGACAGGATGAGCTGGGGTTGGATGAAAGGGGAGGAGGTCCTCCCCTTTTGGTGGACTTGGAGGGGGCAGGAAGGAGGGAGATGAGGGAGGGAGAGGGAGGGTGGGAGGGAAGGAACAAGGGGGGCTATGCCTGGGATGCAAAGTACCTAACCTGTGGTTGATATAAAAATAGATAAATTAAGAAAATGTTTGAAGAGAAAAAAGAAAAAAATATATCTTTTGTTTAACCTCTTGAGACATGATCTGTTTAGGTTAACAAACCTATTCAGGAACTATAAGGAAATACCTTCACATAGAAACGGTACCCCTTATCAGGCATATTTTTCTCCTTTACCTTTACTAATATCATGGAAAACTTTTTCTTAGCCTTTGTGAAATTGTTGCTGACTGAGGTTTTCAGCCTTACAATGCTTCCTTGTAGTACTTAATATAAATCAATCAATAGAAGTGTGTAGAGATTAAACGCAGAAACATTTGTAAGACACAGGGTAATCTAAAGGTTTTGAGGATGGCTGAAAACCAACCTACAGGAGGCATCAGAAAAAGGGATATCTGTGTGGAAAAACCAGGCTCACATTCCAGGCAGAAGAGCAGCCTAAAGAAAACGTTGCTTTCAAAGTTGGACTCTAGACTCCATAGGAGAGCATCAATAAATCAGAAGGAAACTATTAGTGATCACCTGGTGGGTGACAAAAAAAGAGGCACAGATGTGCCAAGAATTTCCCTTTCTTAGGTGAGATAGAGCCTTGCAGGGTATAATGAAAGCAATGAATGAACGACTTGTGACAGAGGGTTATGGACACAAAAGCCATCAAATCTGCATCTTGAAGATGGTGTAACCGAACACTCAGGAGACTTCTTCCACAAGGTTTAGGTTTCAGGTCAATTTATTGCAGCATCTGAAATGTGTTTTGGGGGCTCTGAAAATCACATCCTTAGCGAAGCAGTACAAGACTCTGAGATGGATGACAAGTTGGTAGGTAAAGATGATACAGTCATTTGAAGCAGCTCCTGGGTTCACCATAGATATCATAAAGGATGAATCTTCCCCTCTTCAACCATATGTAAATGTTAAGCGCTTGAGGATAATGGCTCCAAGAGGGGAAAGAAGACTTTGAAGGGGAAATCCTTAAGAAAGCCAAATGAGAAAACTCAGCATAAAGAGAAGAGGGCATAGCTGTGTCTGACAGTAAATTGACTACAGCGAATTACATCCAAGAATAACTGAGGAAAAGAGAGCATAAAGGTGGCACCACACACACACACACACACACACACACACACACACACACACACACTCCTAAGCACAAGAATGTAGTGAGAATTGTGTAATTTTAGTTTCTCATTTATAAAAAATGTTATGCTAATATGTTTTTGTTTTAATCCCAGTTGTGGGGATGTGGGGCTGCTTCAAAGCAGGTGATTAGGATTTGACTTGTACTCTAGCAATGGTGTGTGTGTGGTTTTTTTTTTTTTTCAGCTGCAGATAGTTTCTGGGAACCCTGGGAACTTTACAGAAAGTATACAAAAGCTATGCTCCAGAGAGACAGGGTTGTTTGGTGATTGTATGCTGTTGGATGATTTCAGTTTGTACATTAGTCATGTGAAAAATGAGGAGAAGAAGAAATTAGACATCAGCCAGAGCCCACCAGCAGAGTCAAAGCATTTTTGAGTTGAGAATAAGGATTGAAAGAAAATTAATAAACCAACATAGTACACATGGGATCTTTCCTAGGGGGCTTCCAGTAAAAAAGTAGTCACCCATTTATTCCAATAATCCTTTTTAAATCAGAGCAAAAGCACCTCAGTACAATGAATGAATCCATGGAGAAGTCAAACTTCTTTACCTTGACCATTTGTCTGTGTGATCCTCACACAAACAAAAGGTGTGAACATGACAAGAAATCACACCTCCTGTCTCAAACAAAAGAAGGTAGACTTGGAAAAACATCACTGACTCCAGGTGAAGGCCAGGGTGAAAACATGTCTTTCCACTGAGATATCAATAACAAAGCAGCCTGGCAGACCAGCGGCTCCCCACAGGTCTCCCTTTTTTATATTTTAAAAATTGACCGTAACTTAAGAGCTATGGAGCAGAAGATTGTGCCTGTCTTTTGTTGTTCTCTTGAAAGATATATTCTTACCCGGCATTGGTACATGAATTCTGTCAATCATGCTCTGTCTTAAGTTGAATATTCTTCAGAGAGAACTTACCCATCTTTGACTACCAACCACTGCTAGGGTAGATACTGGGGTTTAATCTTACGTAGATCAGCTTTAACATTCTAAAAGGCTTTCATGAAGGTTTTGGTTATCACTGGTAGGAGACATGCTCCTAATAGGAGTAATAAGCCAAGTCCAATAACACTCCATAACAGTGACTTAAACAATGACCACTTATCTAAATGCCAATTCTGAGAAACATTCATAGGGACCATAACAAAACACTGTTGAACAATCAGAATCTATTGTCTATTTGAAAGCTTAGAAAAATAGTTTTAGTTTACATTGATGGTAAGAAACATTAAAGTTTGAATCTTGTATAAAAAGTTTAACATTTCCAAACAAAAAAGCATAAAGAGAATTTACAAAGGCAGTTACAGGGTCTCCCAAGAATTTCTATGTCAAACTTCCAAATATAGGTCTGCTGAAAACCAGAATCATACCAAAGTCCTATAGTCAGTCCTCTTTTTCATTCTTTCTGATTTTATTGAGAATTGTACTGATTACCATATCAATCAAGTCCAGTCACATTGTGTCTATGAGGTTTCTCTGCATAATATCTTCTCCCAGGAGCAGAAGGAAACAAAGATTGGTCAGGAGCAGAAGCCCAATACAGCTCTCTGATCACCACCAGGACAGAATTCACCATGGTCTGTAGCAGGAACATCCTTCTTCTGGGGAACACCTCCTGCAAATCACACCAGCCTTTCTGGAATCTACCTGGCTCCTTCTCCTTCCTATGGAAAAATACAAACATGCCCTCTTCCCCATATTAAAACAGGGTTGGGGCCTTGCCATATTCCAGTAATAGAATCTTTCCATTTTACTTGGGCATAATTATCTTTGGGATTAGGGTGCTACAATTTATCAGCCACAGAATGGCCTTAGTATATCCACATTAAAAAAATTAAAGTAAAGAGAACACGGTTAATATAATTCTGTGATGTTTGGAGATATAACTTGCCCTTTTTTATTTTTTGGAATTGGTGCTTAAGAGATCCATGGGCACGCTCCACAATTCCTTGGCCTTGAGGACTGTATGGAATACCTGTTTTATGACTCAGTCATTTGAGCGCAAAAACTCTGAAAAGCTTGACTCGCAGATCCTGAACCATTATCAGTCTTTATAATGGAAGGAATACCAATTGTAGCAAAACATTTTAAGCCATGACTTATAATGTGTTTGGTGGCTTCTCCTGCTAAGGGAGTTGCCATGATTAATCCTGAAAAAAGTATCAATGGTTATGTGAACATACTTTTGTTTTCCAAATTCTGGGATCTGAGTAACATCCATTTGTTGTTTAGAATGGTTCCAACCCTAAGTTTTCCGTAAATTAACTTTATGTTACAGATTTTAAACATAGTCAATGACCAATAATCTATAACCAAGACATATTGAACATGGTAAACTTATACATTCAAGACAGACAGATAAAACATCTTGCTATTTGTTGAATCCAATTTTTATGACCACAGAGGTTTGTAGCAGAATTACCCATTCACTTTCTTACTGAAAAAACCAAGATGCTGCCTTTTTTTCTAGCTCCAGTGATTTTAGCTATAGCTTGACACTGCTCAGCAAATTCTAGCTTCCATGACAAATGATGTTCTCCTGCTAAACATTCTCTTGCCAATTGCTTCCAGTCTCCTGGGCAGAGGGCCTCAGTAGACAAGGACTCTAACAGAGATTGAGTAAAAGGTGCTGTAGGACCATATCATAGCATGCAATTTTCAATTCTTTTAGTTGTTTAAAAGATAGAGGTGCATTGACTTTTACCATGTTACCCTGCCCATCAATTCCTCTATAACTGGAAAACATAAAACTCAGTCATATCTTTTTCATTCTGCATAGCTTGTTGTAAAGAAGCTTGTAAAGGGGATACAGTTGCCCATACAGTGGACAAAGGAAAAGTTCCCTTTTCTTTTGAGCTATAGCAATTGTAGCCAACCCAGGAGGAGGGTCCAAGCCTGCAATCAATGAGGGAACTGGAGTGGGGGATTGAGGCTCATTTTCCCTAGTAATGAATTCTACAATTTTTTATTTCCTCCAAAACCCATTCCAAATTTTTAAACTTTCTTTCTGCAGAGGCTTAAGGTTTTTTTTAACACTCATAGCCTGAATCAGAGGGTATCTCTCAGAATTATACTTAGCTGCGTCTTCCTCCAACTCTGCAACCTCATCAGGATCTAAGTCATCCTCAAAGTCTTCTTACAAGAAATTATCTTCAGAAGGGACATATAACTCTTCTGGAGGAGTGGATGGTTTAATCTCATTTGGTCTTGAAGACTACCATCTTTCTATCCTCATTCTCTCTAAGCATGAAAGTTTCACATTCTCAGTTCCATGCTCGTATACAGACTATCTCTAATTAAATTCCATACAAAAATCATGATGCTACTGCCTTGTCCCATTTTTACTCTCAAATTGTACTCACTGAACACTTTTTAACTTTATGATCTGAGCTTGCCAAGCCCAGTGGTGTCCTTCACTGCTTCCCTGTATCTCAAATCCCTGTTCAGATGTCACAATGCAGGAACCTACTGGCAGAGTTGAACATTTCTTGAATCTAGAATGAGTATTGAAAGAAAATCAATAAACCAAAACACTATACATGAGATCTTTCTGAGAGGGCTTACAATAGAAAAATAGTGACCCGTTTATTCCAATAATCCCTTTTTTTAAAAGTCAGACTAAAAGTACCTCAGTACAATGAATGAACCCAAGGAGAAGTCAAACTTCTTTACCTCAACCAACTGTCTGTGTAACCCTCATACAAAAACAAAAGGTGTGAACTTGACAAGAAATCACACCTCCTGTCTCAAACAAAAGAAGGTAGACCTGGCAAAGCATCACTGATTCCAGGTGAAGGCCAGGGGGGAAACATGTCTTTCCACTGAGATCAAAATAACAAACAGCCTGGCAGGCCAGTGGCTTCTCATAAATATTCTGACCACAAAGATCAAACTTGACCCAAGGAACTTGAATCTGCTAATCAGCTTGAAGGAGTCCAATGATAACAAAGTCACCTACATTTTTTCCTCTTCTATCTAGTGTTAAGGGGTTCATAAAGGTAGTGAGGCTTACAGAGAGGTAAGGGAACCCACAAAAACTAAAACTAAAACAAAACTAAAACTAAAACACAACAAAAACATGAGGGCTATTCTAAGTAAGCAACTATGAACAACATTGCTTTTAGTAGCCAAGAAGATGACAGAGAGTTTAGGAGCAGAGAAACATAAGACAAATGCAAAGCCTGGCATCTGCTATTCCTCATAACCCCAGGGAACTTTGTGATTGCCACCTCCACCTACAAATGCTTGCATTCTACACAAACAATCAAGATGTCTCAGGCCATACTTCAAAGGTTTGAAGAAGCTTTAAAGAGATAAGGCACCACTCCATTATATTTGCAGAAAAAGTCTTAGAAAGATAGACCTGACTTCTATCATCTAGCAGATCTGTCCCTAAAAGCAGAGCTGTGCATTTCCAACCTCAAAAAAATCCCACATCCAGGCAACATGAAATTTAGTTTTGGTTGCAATTGGCAAAGTCACAAAGTATCTCTGTCTTTGTAGGTTTCTGCACTTCAGTGTCATTTACCTACTTTGAAAGAAGGATGAATAGCGAGCCTTCACTTCCTCTCAGGAGACCTTACCTTCTTACTTCATTGAACATGCAAACTGACATGATCTGTAGTACTCACACTTTACCCCTAACCTCACATTTCAAGTGGTGTCCAATTACTCTCATATACATTGTATCCGGTGCTCTTCACCTTGCCCTTATTTTCAAGAGCAAAACATGGAACTGTAAGGTGGTAATACCTCCTAATCAAAGAGGAAATATTTGTTTGAAAGATTTAATTTGTAAATTCAGGATGTCCCAATCCCATTCAATCTGAATATCTCTCCTTATCCTTAGACTCATGAAACACGTTTTTCTGGACGCAAAGAAGCTTCAGGCACTGCTATGTGAGTGAAAAAAAAAAAAAAACTTCCAATCCTCTATCCTCATTGGAATTAATACCAAGATATAGGTGGTCGTGATTTTGTCAGTTGAAAAGAAAGATCATTTTTGGCAAGGTCAGACTTCTTAAAGTTCCTTAGTACAACCCTAGGGTTGCCCTGGGATGAATTTGAGGGACTACCTGTTGTTCAATCACTTTTCTCTTTCCTCTATTCTGTCTTCTTTCCTTCCCTTCTTCTTTCCTTCTTTCCTTCCTTCCCTCTTCCCTTCCTTTTTTCTTTTGGTTTTTCCCATTTTCTTCCTTTTTCTCTGTGTAACCTTGCTGTCCTGGAATGTTGAATGTAGAACAGGATTGCCTAAAATCACAGAAATTTGCCTGTCAGTGCCTCCCTCGTGTTGGGATTAAAGGCATGCACCAACATGGCCTGGAAAGTCAGGCATTTTTTTCTACACTTGATTTTAGGATTTTATTGAATATGTGGCTTAGTTTTTTTTTTTTTCAATAAAGGAAGGCTAGGAGTTTTGAAGTACCTTCTTGCCCTAGCTTACTTGGCAGCCAATCATTATATAGGCCTCAGAGGTTTGCCTTAGGCCAACTTTAGAAATGTTCCTTTGTAAAGGATATCCAGAGGATGCTGCTTCTCTGCAAATTACCCAGAAATCTGGCTTTGTTTTCTATCTTAGTTTGTTCCTCTTGTTGGGATGAACATTGGGACCAAAAGCAAACCAGGGGCAAGTGTGTTATATTTGAACCCTTTATAGTCCACATTTAAGGGCAGCCCAGGCAGGAAGTCAAGGCAGGAATGTGGATGTAAGAATTGAAGCTAGGCCATGCTCCAACACTGCATATTGGCTTCCTCTCTGGAGTTAATTCAGTCTACTTGTTTATAGAAATCAAAGCAAAATCCAGGTCAAAAACATAAAATTTTCTGACATCTTAGACCCACTAACAACCCTCTATGCTCACAAAGCCTATGTCTCTGCCGGCATTTCTCAGGTTTCTTTTACCTTGCACACAAAACTATATGCTAGGATTCGGCTGGACCCACTTCATGGCAGCTATTAACACACACACACATACACATGCACATGCATGCACACACAGGCATGAACATACACTTCAGAAAAGCACAGTCCAAGAGAGTTTCCCAAAATGCTAGTACTGGATACATGAGCTCAAGCATGTACTTCCATTATTTGTGAGTTGAGGCAGGGTTGAATGCAGAACAATAAGGGGCAAGTGACAGCAAGGAAGTGATCTCAGATGAATGTCTGTCATAACGTTCCTTTGTAGAAGAAATAACATAGTTCAGAGTGGGAACTGTTCTGAGTCCTTTGTATGTTTTCTCTTACCTATTGGAATGGGACCCATGAAAGCTCAACATAGGGTCTCTTGATTTTTTCATGAGCATTAGTTCCCTGTGTTCAAGGAGCACACCTCAGTAACAGAGACAGTACTGTCTTCTGGTTCTGGCTTCATACTGACAACTACATGGCAGAATAAGTACAAAGCATTTGAGTTCACAGCATTTGAGACCTTTGATCAGATGACATGCTGGTGCTTATGGAATGAGTCAGCAGAAGTGACAAGGCCTGATGGTCGGAAAACACCCAAGCAAAGAAGAGCTTCAACCTCAGCTCAACCAAAATCTATCTCAGCGACACTATGACAAACCAGAATGATAGCATACTCAACAGAACATACATACTACCTGAGTAATGGGCCCACAGATCATTTCTTCAAGAGGCTACAGGCACTCAGTTCACATGGCTTGTGTCTAAGTCAAAGCTACACAATTTATTACATTCTGTCTAAGCCCCAGCCCCACCATTTGTGAACTTGTGTCTATGTTTCAGCCCCACCATTTCTAAGCTTGTGTCTATGTCCCAGCTGCACCATTGCATCTGTGCCCCAGCCCCATTTTGTGAGCTTGTGTCATACCTCAGGTTCACAATTTGGGAGCTTGTGTCTCTGTTCTAGCTCCAACATTTGGAAGACATGCTGTGTTTGCTTTTCTCAGCTTTTTATTCTTTTTTTGAGGAAGGAGGGGAACAACCAGTGTTCCCACACATTGAGAGACTTTTCAAGATGATTGAATGAGATTAGACAATAGGCACTTTGAACAGAGACTGACACACAGCTCATCAGAAGTGTGGTTTAGCTCCTGGCATTACATCATATTTAAGAATGTTTTATCAGAATACCCAAACTGACTGAATCTTCTGCTCAAACTCAGGGCTATGAATCTGAATATGGAGAGAGGCCATAATCCTCTCCCTGCTCTCCCAAGGTCACTGAAATTCCATTTAGAATCACGTTCATCCCCACACTGTACAGAGATCTGAAGGAAGGTGAGCTTACCTCTTCAGTAGTCCCTTTCAGAGTGAAGGCCTAGATGTTTCTGGCTAAAACTGGGCTTAAGATGTGTCTAAGAGTGCTTACTGGGTGGTGGGGTGATCAGTGGGTACCTTTCAAAATGCTCTGTGGGGAAATCAGATTTAAACATGTTCTTTGCAGGCTCGTTTACAATACAGCATTTCTAAGAAATGGCCTAAATAGAAAAGTTGTCCTGTATCTGGTCACAGGGCTGGAGCATCTTAGCTTTCATGAATGACGTGTCTGAGTACTTGCTGACTGCAAAGACAGATTGGGGTCTGTGGCTGTATATCTCTACTTGGTTATTTCCATGTATGAGGAAGGTCTTGAGAATTTTCGTGGTCTGTGGGCAGCATCCCTGTGTGCTACTTAACCATTGCCATGCCCAGAGAGATTCAGTGAGTCCTACCTTTGGAGAGGGCCATTGGGTGCATTATAGTAGAATGTCTGCTGAAATGCATAGACTTTAGCCTTGCAGGGTGGAAGAAAACCTGTCAATTAGACTTTTTTCATCTCTGTTCATCCACACTGATGCACACCTTTCCTCCTTGACCTACTCGACCCTTCTACATTCTTAATCCCTTCTTAGTATCTATCTAGTCAAGGAGCCTTCGCACTACATGCTGTGATTCCTCCACAGGGTAGCTTCTTACCTTGCCCTACACCTGGCATGGACTAAACCTGAATGTTCCCCTGAGTGCCAGTACACACCCTGTAACCATCCCATCCACATACAACCTAGAGCATCTGCAAAGCTCTACACAGCCTCCTACCATGGCAAGCTAACCAGAAGCCCAAAGTGACCATGTAGGAGATAGTAGTTTTTCCTATTCACACCCAGCAGCAGCTAGACTTTGTTCAAAATACTGCTCTCCCAGATGCAGAGACCCACAGCTAAACCATAGGTTAAGTGTCAGCACAAATTGTAAGTCTCCATCGGGTTTCTCTGCTCAGAATTCAAGGAACCAACTTCAAGGAGGAGAGGAAGGAACCTAGGAGACAGAGGAGTCAAGGACATTTAGAGAACATGTCCCACATAATCAAATAAGCAGGGCTCACAGGGGTTCACAGAGGCTGAATCGGCAATCAGGGTGTCTGTATGTGTCTGCTTTGGGTCTTCAGCCTATCTGGTTATAAGCTTGTTGTTTCTGTGGAACTCCTAACAGTAGCAGCAGCAGGGTATTTCTCACTCTTTCCTCATTCGTGGGATCCCTTCCCTCATATTGTTTGCCTGGCTGAACCTTGATATAAGGGTTTGTGCCTTGTGTTTGCACATTGTGCCTTGTTTAGCTGATGTCCCAAGAAGGTCTGCTATTTTTTGAAAGGAAACAGAGGAGAAGTGGATTTGCAGGAGACAGGGGTAGGGGGATTTGGGAAGAGTGGAGGGAGGGTTAACCTAGGTCTGGATATATGTAGGAGAGAGTAATTAAAAAAAACATTTAAAGGAAAACTAAAAAAAAAATATCGTTCACAAATGTTGTGTATCTTTCTTAATTTCTTTCTTATTTATTTTCTCTATTGATAACTGGATGATGGAGCTGAGGAAATCTGGGAAAACCTGGTGGCTTTGTATTGTCACTTGGATTTCTAATACCATTGCAATTCCAGTCGCCGTCACCCATATCACTGCAGGAGTCTGGTTATCCAGGTGTGTCACTCACTTGATATCCAGGAAAACGTGGTTAATCTATAGCCAGTGCAGGGATGCTGACATTTGCTTCGTAAACAGTCGAATAGCACCTTAAGCCTTCCAGGGCGAGGAGTCCCTGATTACTTCCATCCAGGGAAATACGTCTTTCCAAACTCGGTCGGTTTTCTGTCACAGCTATGGCAAACAGACACCAATGATATGGCTTCAGGTGCCTGACATTTATTTTA